>BGNK01001127.1:3930-167612 GCA_003297005.1 Symbiodinium sp. clade A Y106 | reverse complement strand
TTTGAAAGAATATTTCAAATATTTAAAAGAATATTTCAAATATTTAAAAGAATATTTCAATTATTTAAAAGAATATTTCAATTATTTAAAAGAATATTTCAAAAATTTAAAAGAATATTTCAAATATTTAAAAGAATATTTCAAACATTTAAAAGAATATTTCAAATATTTAAAAGAATATTTGGGGTTTTTGGGGATCTATGTTTTGCCCTAACGCAACCGGCCTTCTAAAAACACTCAACTTTCTGCTATATTTTTCGTCAATCGCTTAAAGGGCGTATCCTCGTGACGGGGGACGAAGCTGTTCTCAGGCCTTGATGATGATGACGTAGCAAAGCCCCTCAATGATGATTACGCTGAGTATGGCGATGATGCGGGTGACTATATATGAACATGACCACGAGGAAAATGGACAACGGTTTATTCTCGGCCGAGGAGCAGGAAGCCGTGCGCGTGGTCGAGGAGACGCAGGAAGCGGAAAGGACCACAAATCCGATCCCGGGTTGATGTGGATAAATGGGTGAACGGTGCGAAATCACAGAATCAGGGCTTTGGGTCTATCCTGTGTGTCTAGAAGTGGAATCGCGTGGTGCCTCATGGTCTGGGAGATCCTCAACGGCAAGCCCTGAACAGCATCCTCGCATTTCAATTCTGTGGCCTTTGTGGTCCAGTCGTGCATCCTTGTTTGCTAAAGTCTACCTGTCTGTCGGAATCGATTTGGCCCAAAGCAGGCTGGAACGAGTGCAGCCCAGGGCGAGTCTGTAGGTCTGCAGGTGGGTTCACAACACACTCGTTGTCGGAGGAAAGCCATCCCTAAACGTCCCTTCCCCGTTCTCTCGCAGCCGCAGCTCGTGACCGAGCTGTGCGTTTGGAGCCATGGAAGATCTTCAAGAAGCTCCCGAGCTCAAGGACCAGAGTTCCTTCGAGCGCCACCTCGACAGCTCTTGGAAGGACTTCCGGCAGAAACTTCTTGACGCTTATGTCGCGTCGCAGTCCCTGCAACTTTCCACGGAGGTGGGAGTCGAGCAGCCAGCAGAGGCCCCATCAGAGGCAACAGGGCAGCCGAGTCCAGAAGAAATACCTGCGGCTGCCGATGGTAGCGAAGTAGCGGCAAAACAGCGCCGCTTCAGTGAAATCGAGGAGTTGACTCTGACCTGCCCCTTTCTGAAGAGCGGGCTGCAAGGTCTCAGCCCCAAAGAGATGGAGTCGGTGAGAAATCGGCTCAGGTTGCGCCTGGGCATTTTGAACTCCAAGCAGCTTGTCTCAGGTCGGGTCTTGAGGGATGCCGTTCAGGCTCTCGGCCTGACGATCTACGGTGAGGAGGACATGAACGAGTTCGTGAACCTTCTTGGCGACTTTATCAGCCTTCAGTTCCGCCTGGTCCAGAAGGCAAGGGGAAGCCAAAGCTCTTTGTCCTCCTTGAACTCCCTCTTCAGCCTTGGGGAGACTTCCTCCACCGATGTCGCAAAGCTTGGCAAGCCCACTTGGCATTGGCCTGCAGCAGATAAGGCTGGCACAGGTTACGAACGAAAAGAACGAAAAGGCGACATTGAGTACGACTGCGTCCCAGCACTCCCGTTGCTGGAGATCTTCCTTTCGCAGGAGTCGGAGGTGCATAAGCATATCTTCGGGTACAAGTTGAACCAGTACAGGGCCATTCGAGAGATTCTGCTCGCAGGGGATACGAACCGCTTGGTGGCAGAATTGACTTTTGTTAGGATTAACGACCTGGCTACTCCTCCTGAGCCGATGCATCCCATCATGTACCTCGAGCCCTTCGTTGCTTTAATCATCTTCGCCAACGGCGTCATGATCGGCTTCCAGACTGACCCGCAGTACAAGGATTGGCCGGGCTGGATCTACATAGAGATGGTCTTCGCACTGTTCCTGATCGCAGAGATCTGCTTTCGCCTTTGTGTGCTTCGCTGTGCCGCCTATTGGTGTGGGGCTGATCGCTGGTGGAACATGATCGATGTTTTCCTTGCGGCGACGAGTTTGTCGGACATCGTTTTGCAGTTGGCAGGCTTTGCATCGGATTTGGAGGGCACGTCCCTGCTTCGCTTCTGCCGGCTGATCCGCCTCATCCGTATAGTCAAGCTTTTTCGAGTGAAGGCTATGAGGGAACTGCGCCTGATGGTGAAGGGCTTGTTGGCCGGCATCCGAACCCTGCCTCTTGCCTTCGGACGCTCTAGTGCGGAGTTTCTTTGCTTTTCGTGATGCTTTAGTGTGCCCCTGTCCAGCGACCTCATCGTAGACTTAGTCATCACAGGTCTCTTGCGTTCGTGCTGCTTTTCGCAGTCCTCTACGTGATCGCAGGCTTTGCTACTATGACCATCGGGAACACGGAGCGAACCACAGAGATTGGTCTTGGGGACTACTTCTTCAACATCCCTACATCCATGTTTACAGCTTTCCGGTGTTTTACAGGTGAGTGCATCAGTGATGATGGCCGGCCTCTCCAATCCTTACTCGCTGCTGAGTATGGCGTCATCTTTGTTGCTGGCTATGTCGCAAGCTACATGCTGGTAGCCATGGGCATCTTCAACGTTATCCTGGCAGTTTCGTTGTCATAGTTGGGTAACATTTTGCGTCTGTACGGGTTCTTAAACTCAACTAAGAGTAGAAATTTGCATGATTTTTTCCCTATCCCAACCATGAACTAGGTTTATGTGGACATCACCATGAAGGCGGCCAAGGAGAACGATGCCGTCAGCGCCGAGCAGCATGCGCGGGAGTCCATCCGGGTCGCTCGGACGACGCGGGAGCCTGGGTTCTTGTTAAGGAACTTAATTTAAGTTACCCTAATATGTATGTATAGTAATAGTAAATAAGATGATTCCTTTTATTATGGTAACTTAAGTTACATTCCTTAACAAGAACCCAGGAGCTTCTCAAGATCTTCAGTGCAGCGTACCACTCCTTCCGGGACAACACTGCGGAGGATCAGGTTATGAAGTATCCATCTGCTGCTACTTTCGCGGAGGACGGCATGCACGACCAGGTGGCCATTACCAAGGAGCTTTTCTTGCTAGTGATCCAGGACAGAAAGGTTCAGCAACTGATGGATGACCTCGATCTGCCACCGGATCGCGCCAACCTTTTCGAGATGTTGGATGCGGATGGTAGCGGGACCTTGCAGACCACGGAGCTGCTGCAGGGCTTGTTGAAGATCCGTGGAGAGGTGAACAAGAGCGACACAGTCGCATCACTCTTAGCCACGAAGGCTGTTCAAAACTTGGTCAGCGATGTGAAGGACCAGAACTCCAGGCTGCTCGAGACCCTGAGGAAGAGCAGCTCCCAGCTCGCTGCCCTTCGGAGCGAGATGGTTGCAATGCGCCGGGACGGTGGCAGAAAGCCACGGGATCCTTCGTCGGACGGGAACCGCGCGGCAAGCCCCCACCCAGCAAATGGCATATCCAGCAAGCTCTTGAACGTTCAGGTGCCGGGACGTCCCGGGTCGCCGTGTCAGATCGAGGACGCACCACCGTTCTGAGTGCATGTCCTCGCCCGAAAACTGTTCGGATTGTGGTTTGAGTTCACTTCTGCAGAGCAGAAGTTGCGACTTGACAAAGCCTGATTGGTACAGAAACCGGTCCCTTCTGGTCCCACACGGGCCTTCGGCTGTGAAAGTGGTGCTACCCGTATAGCAACGATTGATGGACTATGGGGTGTGTAAGCAAGTTCAAGCATTTCGGAAGTGGCCTGGGTCCTAGGTTCTATCAGTGAATTCGTGCATTTTCTCCTAGTCTCCGGACCTTCCTTCTGGTATCCGGAACGTGCCAGAGCCAAAGGCTCGGGCTGACTCAGACCCAGCACGATGCGCTGAAAAAACGCCACGATCAAGTCGGTAAGGTGTCGGAATCTCAAACCTCAGACTGACAGAGCCGGGATGAAAGCAATCACCTCCCGACGTCGAAGTCTTTGCAGGATCCAGACAGAATCTGTTGAGCTCCCTTCGCTGGATGCAGCGAATCGTGGCTGCAACCCACCTACGGTTTCTTGCGCCTTAGAGCCAGGGAGAGTTTAGTATTCGGGATGATGACGACCCTGATGGGCCTTGGCCACCTGGCCCAGTCGCGAGCTTCACTCTAAGGTTCTCACCGCTTCGAAGCTCTATGGAGGCCGGCTCTCTTGTTGTTTGCGCGTCCCTATCTTCCATTGCATAAGTAACTAGCATTGTCAAGGAGAAGATCTGGATCATTGAGCAGCATGTTACTATGCCTTAGAATTGCATGCATGTAGTCTACCCGTATACCACAGCAGACATCGAGTTCATGATGACCGTCTGATGGTTCAGTTCAAGCCCAACGCCGTCGGTGCAAAAGCAAGGGATGTCATTGAGGACGGTCTCCTATCTTTAGTGTCGTCTGGGTGTCAGAACCCATGCCACGGACACTGGGTTTTATCAACTGCTGTCGAAAATCAGCTGTGGCTGTACGATGTACACAGAGAGATACAGACAGTGTGTCGCAAGAATGCAGACATGGGTGTAGTGCAGTCTCCGTTTCACTCCAGGCATCTGTCTTCTTTTTTGAGCGCCCTGGTATCCAGTTGTAAGTCTTGCAGCTGGATCTCCGTACGGCTGCCAAGCGAGGAAGCTGCTGTCTGTCAGTGGCTTCGTACACTCGGGCGAGCTGCCAGCTATGCCAGTTGGACCTTCGTTCCCTCAAGCCACTTCCTGGACAGGTGTGCAAGCGGGCAATGGAATTGGCATCTGTGGAAACTCTGCTGATCTTCACTATCGTTGGGCTTCGGAGCTCAGGGCTGCACAGGCTCGAGAACCACTCTATGCTTTCACGAGACAATTACGGCCCGGTCATCAGAACACACTGTGCACTTCTGCACGTTGAGCCTGTGGCCTCAAATCTTGTGCGCAGCACCCGAGGAGTTCGTGCAGCTGACCACCGGCGCGACAAAGCTGGCCACCTGGCCTTGAAATAAGCTCATACATAACAAAGAAGCATTGAGCCATTTGGATCGCGGTATTGCGAGTGCTGTAGTCTTGACTTTGCTCGACTAAAGGAGCTGCAGAAGAGTGATGCGGAATAATGCTGGTGACGTTTTGATATAACAGACGAAGGTACGCTTGCTGTCAAGGCTTGTCTGTGTGCCCAGGCACCGTCAGACTCGAAACAAGATCTTTGATCCTGTGGTCGTCAGGAGAGGAAAGCAGAAGCCGTCGCGGGATCTATGGCCAGCTTATTGGAGGGCCGGCCATCCGAACAAGTGAAGGCCTGTGTTGCTTGAGGCTGCTAAGCCTGAAGTGCCCTACGGCCGGGACCTGGGCTTTAGTAGCTCGAGGAGACCGGGTGATGATCATTAGCCGTTTTCCGATGCCTCTACTCTAACGACGGGGCTCTGCACTGTGCATGCCAGGCACAGGTCAATGAGTGGCAGGCCTTGTGCCAAGACCTCCTCCTCGACATGGCCGGGCCTTACATTGGCTTTGGGTTTCGGGGGGTTTGGCCTAGTTCAGCGGTTAGAAAGTTTAGAGGGTTTGGGGATTCAGGTTCAAAAGGCTCATGCGGTTTAGGGTTTCGGGACTTGGGCTGGGCAGAGTTGATGTTCAATGTTGCCCCCTTGTTGCTTCCCGGTCTGCACGAAGACCAACCGTCAATCAAGCCGAACATGGGTAGTACTTTTTCAACAGAAGCAGTGGAAGTGCCAGATAGGTTCCACAGAGTCCAAGAATTGAAGGCGAGTGTCGCAGTTGGAAGCCAGGGCCAAGACTAGGTGATCGCTAGAAGATGCTAGAAGCAGCCGATGCAGATTATCCTCAGCCGTGCAGCTAGTGGAGGTCACCTCACTTGCTTGCATGCCCGCAGGAACAGGTCGCGGATTCCGTCAAGGCCACTCCATGACGCCCTGTAGGTTACGCAAATTCAGGATTGCTGCGTTTGGGATTGTTGCTTTGTCGGGAAGCTACCTAGTGTAGTCTTCTCATCACTCGAACGGGGGTGTCTGGGCTTAACTTGCCACAAGGTCATCAGGCACAACTTTAATTGTTGAGTCACCCAACAAGTGCAGTTGCAGCGAGCTCAAGGCAGTGCTGTGGTCGCGGGTTGCCGGGCCCAGGGTCCCGGGCTATGCGACAGGTGGACGGCCTCCCCAAGGGCATCGCCGACAAAGTTTGGATGCAGAAGCCGGAAGCCAAGCGCGTGCGCTTGCTGCTCAGATCATAGGACGGCTTATGAAGGAAAGCTCCCGCTAGTTTCAAGTTGCAGGGAGGCTTTTCACGGTGCCCTCGCTTTCAGGGTGCTGCGAATGGGTTGAGGCTCCTGAGTGCTTCGATGATGCAAGTTGGACAAGGGCCTTGGGACGACAGATTTTGTGATTTGCAATGAGAAGGTTTGGGAGGAGCTTGAGGCAGCAATTTTTGTTTGCGATTGACTATGGACAATGTAGACCTTCACCGGGCATAGCAGACAGTTCGGGGATCGGTGTCAAAATCGAAGCACACCAAATGGCGCCAGCAGGCAAGCAGAGATTCGTGGAGCATCAAGGACCCTTGTGGCAAAACTGGGAGAGCGGGCTTCATGTAACTCTCCTGCATCCGGGAGGGTTCCTTTTGAGATCTGATGATACTACTCCTAGCTTCTAAACGGAGAAGGACAACTTAGGAAAGGTTGGATTTTCCGATCTGGGAGTCGCTGGGTCGTTCTACTACAGCTGTTGCATATCTCTTGGCGATGGGAGGAAGAAGCAGGAAGAGGCTGTCGAAGAAAAGCCGAAGGAGAAGACGAGCAAGAGCCGCGCCTTCACGTATGCTGCAAGCCCTTGCCCTCCTTCAACATTTACATGTGTAGGGATATACTGGCTGCTCTGGTGCTTCCCAAAGCCGGAGATGAGTCTCAGAGAGTGCCCAAGGAAGGCCGCCAAGCAGAATGCAGTTACCGCGAAGAAGCAAGAGATGAAGATCGAGAAGGAGATGCAGGACTCTTTTACTCGGACCAAATCTGCAAAGAAGCGGGTCAACCGAGCCGTAACCGTTGAGTCCAGCCAAAGGGTCTCGGAAGCGCCCAGAGGCGGCGCGGGCCTGAAGAGTTTACCTTCGTGAGCTGTGCCTTCGTTGCTTTAAAGCAAGCTTGTCACCTGGTTCGGGTTTCGCTTCGTACTTGACATGTGAGGCATGATGCACAGAGGGGACAGATGGACCAAATATGAGTGGTGTGTGAAGTAGCTGCGAGAGATGCTGTGCAAGAACATACACGTCCAGGACATGTCGAGGAGACCCTGTAGCCACGTCGAGGCTGTAAACACGCCATCGGAGAATCCAAGAACAAGAACTCCATGGGAACAGCGGTTCGGAGAATCTTTTTGTTGGGAGGCGGCAAGTTGCGATCCCGTGTTGAGCTGGCGTCAGCTGGAAAGCCCTGCTTGAAAACTCCAGGACCAAGCGCTGAGAAAGAAGTGGCTGGACAGAATTGAGGAAGCTTCTCGTGCCCAGAGGGACACCCGGGGGGCAGGAGAAAGCTGTGGGCTTTCAACATGACCTGAGGCAAATCATGCTGGGCATTGAGGCCGGTTCGGCATTTTAGGGTTCTGGGGGGCCACGGCCCTTCCTTTTTTTGATCAATTGAGAAGATGGCTAGCTGAAGCGGAGTCCCAGGCCACATTCGCTGCACATGCCTTCAGGTTTCACGTTAGGGACAGGCTTGTCGAGGCCTGCCTGCAAGTGTGCTGCGCGCATGATGTCTACCTACTTGCCAGATGCTATGGTCCCAGCTGCCAGAGAATGAGGTGGCAGGCACGGGGAGTGAGAGAGGAAGAAGCTCTTCACGGGAGTTGGCCTGGGCGACGCGGCGACAAGTCTAGGTCTAGGTATAGGTGATCTGTTTCTACAGGCTGGCTTGGAGGAGTCGCTCGAGGCTGCTTGCTTATGCACAACAAATCCGCTGCTCGTCTGCCTGCTGCCCGGCTCCTGCGGAGGCACAGCATCCGCTAGTCTTTCGGCACTCTTCATGCGCAACCTGTTCAATGTATCTAAAGCAGTGGAGTGCACGCTATGCAGGATCATTCGTGCGTGTTCTTTTGCAACCGCCTGAATGCCCACCCGTGACGCCATGCGCTGGGATCACTCCGGACTTGCTCTGGACTCGGACACCCTGACAGGGTGGGGTGGAACGGGTGGAGTCACTGGAAGACCTCGCCATGGCCAGGAGCTGGCATCCTTCCTGAGCGTTAACGATAGTCTCATTCTAAAGGCCTCGAAGCATCGGAGGGACGGCGACTTTGTCTCATTCTTCAAAGCAGAGGACCTGGCCCCTCCGGGTGGGCTGCCACCTCCCAAGGGCTGGGAAGCAGGCAACGACTCTCCTTGCAAGACCTGTTCATGTGGAGACCAGTATGAGGAGGAAGGTGCGGAACAAGGAAAGCTGGAAAAAGGATATCCGAAGATGGTCTTCCCCAATGTTCCACATCATTCCTTCTTTCCACACAAGCGGGGTTACAAGCTCAGCCAGTTCAAAGTCTTCGCCTTGTTCTTTGCTGGGCTAGGCTGTGGATATGCTGCTGCCAAGTCGCTCACGCAGAAAGAGCAGCCTATGGAGTTGGCTAGAAACGAGGAGGTCGCTGGTGCTCGCACGGCGTAGGCCCACGGGAGGCACGAGCAAGGATGAAGTTTGCATGCCGTCTGTATCGGCGAAGCCTCTGGTTGCAAAAGATGCAAGATCAGGCTACGCATGAGCCGCGCAGCGAATTGGAAAAAACTCTTTAAGGCACGGTTTAGTGACAAATAATGAGTTTCGTGGAGGTGGTGGTCATTGAAACTGTATCGATTGTGTGGCTTCTACTGCCGTACCAGAGTAAATCTTCTTTGCCGTCGTCTCCGCCCGAATGCAACAGAGACCGTCGCTAAGTGGAGGCCATTGTAGGCCATTGTAGGCCCATAGCCCGTGGCTCTTCCAAAACAGTACTTGCGCTTTGACTCACATCGGCCCTTCTGCAGCTGACGCTGTCTCCAGCCACGGCTCCAGTATGGTGCCGAGCTCAGCCTGTGTCACAACTAAACTGAGTGCAATTATTGAGGGATATTGAGGGTCACAGTGTGAAGAACCATGGGAATCTCCGCATCTTTACATGACGGTTTTCCCTCCAGCTGCTGCTGTTTTGCCGCTGCAGTTGCTGCTGCTGCTGGTGTTCTTTGCAACACTGCTTTGGGGGCTGGGGTAGTTTTGGTAGACGTGGAGCTGCCGTGCCTGCTCGTGATGCGGAAGCCAAAAAAACACTATCCGGTCTGCGAAACCCTGAGGATCGTAAACTTGAAACTTCGAGCCCTGACGCATTTTATCTCCAGGCCATGATACCACTCTGATTACTTGTACTGCCAATGGTGACACTCTCTTGATGAAAGCAGTTGCTCGTGGTCTGCCCGTTAACAGGGGCATGGCGCCTGTAAGAACGAAGTCTCACCTTCGAACACCAGTATGAGACAGGTAGCATCCTAGTCTTGCCAGCAGTATCATCGCCACAAAGATCAGAACTTTCAGGTTCCGAGCCCTGCCAGCCCTGCGAGCCCTGCGGGAGCAGGGCCCAGCCGAGCCGCAAGGCCGACGCTGCAGACGCCCGGGGCCTCGGTTCCCTTCCCGCCTGCGGCTGCGAGGTGACGAGGGCTCCGGGATGTTGTGGGGTTTTGAGGTTTGGGCTTTGTTTTTGCTGGTGTCAGAGGCCTATAGGATGTGGAAACTAGGGGTTGAAGATTGAGATTTAGGGGTTGGGCTTTCTGATTTCATCCATGGAGACCAGATGTAAAAAAAGGGTGGGGCTTCGAATTACTTATTGTATTGGTGTTTCAATGTGCTTGTGCTGCATAGGTATATGTACATGTATGCATGTATGCATGTATGTATGTATGTAGGTATGTAGGTATGTAGGTATGTAGGTATGTATGTATGTATATAGATATGGGTATATTATTACATACATACATATATATATCTCTCTCTCTCTCTCTCTCTGTCTTTCTCTCTCTGTATACATGTGTATTTACATATCTACATATAATCACATATACATATACATATATATATGCACTGCAAATGCATGTTTGTGTATGCAGTGTGCATACATGTGTGTGCACCAAGGTTTGTGTTTATGTCTATGTCATGTCCATATCTGCAGCTGTCTGTGGTTTGCTTGTCTGCCTGGCTGTGTGTGAGTCTGTATATACAGAAACACAGGCACATGTAAGAGGGGAGCAGGGAGGGAGGGGTGTTGTGCATGCACGTGTAGGTGGGTGTATATACATACATACAAACATGCAGATAAGTACGTACATGCCTGTTGGGAGCTTCTGCAGTGTGACATAGTTCGAGCAACAATTCTTCGTTTCTCGGCCCCTCGCCTTCCACACAAGCCTTGCCGAGGCAGAAGTCCAAGAACCAGCTGAACCCAGGACTGGCCTCTTTTCTAGCACTCTCGCTCTAGATAAAACGCACTGGCTCAGAGATATATGGTACATGTTTCATGTTGTATAGTTACTGGCGACGCAAGCAGGCAAATCACCAATCAACGAAGTACCACAAATACAAATAGGGAGCAGGTGACCAACACCGACCTTCAGTTCGAACTGCGGGGGTCGATCTCAACGGAAGTCGCCCTTACTTTTGATCTAGGCTCGCAGACAGAAGGAGGAGGGAGCGAGGAAGTGTTCGGCAAGGATAACACGGTTCACTCTATTGTCAGACGGAAAGACGGAGAGGCAAAGACAAAGGGACGAGGCTGTTTCCCAGCATATTCAGAGGCATGAGGTCCAGGCCGTCCATGAGGAGGCGGTGTTCTCCGTAGGGGTGGTTAGGTCAGGGCTTTAATGGGCTGTATTTGTATCCGACTTGTGATCAACCTCGCGGGACCCGGCCAGTAAGCCCGCTGGAGCGGATCTTGCAGCACCATCGGGCGGACATCGCAGCGGGCCACGAACGGCGGAACGCCTGGGGTCCTGAGAGAACTCACATCAGGTCTTGGACGTTTTTGGATTTGGGACGATCCTGGACGTAATTGTGGGTCCACACATACCGCACATGCGGCAGCTCACCAGCAATGTAATGTAGGAGGTACCAGGGCCGAGAGATTTCTCTCATGCACAGGGGACGTACTGTGATGCTCTGGGTTGCAAAGGTTTGAATCCAGGAGCAGGTCGTGTCTTTCCCAAAACCACCTCAAATTTGGTTTGTTTACCCGAGTCAGCTGTGTGCGCCGAGTCCTTGGTCAAGCAGATAGAAGAGCTGCAGCAGAAGCTCGCGGCTTGTCTTGTCTCAGTCGACATTTTTGGTTACGATTGCAGGGGTAGCCAGGCTCGTTGTATAGAACCTGAGCAAATGCTATGAACGAGTTGCGTTTCAAGTTTGCTAATGTCTTATGAAGACCGTAAGATTCCAGCTTGCTGCCGGCATACACTCAAAGTCCGTGCTTNTGTATAGAACCTGAGCAAATGCTATGAACGAGTTGCGTTTCAAGTTTGCTAATGTCTTATGAAGACCGTAAGATTCCAGCTTGCTGCCGGCATACACTCAAAGTCCGTGCTTAAAAAGGAGTAGCCAGGGGTTGAGGCCGCATAAGTACATGCTTGTGACTCTTCTGAGCTCGCACGTGCGTTTCCAAGCTACATCTTTCGGCCAAACCCGCAGCAAGAGCAAACATGAGCAAACAGCGGTCCATGCCTTTAAAATTTTAGCCAAACGCTGCCTAGCATCTGGCCGTAAGCACAGCCTCAGTTTGAAGCCACCCAAGGAAGAGCTTTCCCCAGAAGCTCAAGAAGTCCTGAAGAAAGCCGAGCAAGGCCGGATTCAGGTTTGTGGGAACGAACAGGTCTGCCGAATTAAACGCTGAAGCCGAGTTCCTCTTCTCATGATCTCGATGATGCAAGGAGGTCTTGCGGAGATTCAGGTATAGGCCCAAGTGTTCACAGACAACGTGGGAGGCACCCGTCCAAAAAGGGCTTGTTATAGGCAGTGTTATGGCAGGCGTTTATCGTCGGTAGCCTTTCTCAGCTTCGCTTTTCCCCTGATTCTCATCATCAATACTAGCTGGAAAGGTCAATGTGCAAACGTTGCGGGAGGACACTGCGCTAAACCTGGAATGTAAGCTCATTACAATCGTGGAGGCATCTCTAGAAAGAAGTTTCGAAGCTTCATGCGCTGAAGTCCTAATTCCGGATATCTGGAGGGGAGGTGGGGTGGGCAGAGACTGCAGCTTCGATTGAAAGTTTCAGCGTAGAGATTTGCATGATCGATGCTGCCATACTCTTTGGGGTGTGCATGCGTTTTTGGGTTTCATATGGCCAGCCATCAAGCCAGGCATCGCAGAGCGAAAGGCAGCGCAGGCACCGGGAAGCAACACAAAGTCGAGTGTCAACGCCGTGCCGTCTTGCCCTCGCTGCCGACTGCCTCGTCTGCACACTCCTGTCGCAAGGCTGCCAATAGGGCCCTGTCGCCTGGAGGTGGGACTGCCCGCAATTTCGAAGATGTACGACGCCACGACATCTCCATGGAGTGTGCATGCAGGTTCCGCCCCGCCTTCGCCCAGGGCGAAGTCCAAGCCTGCAGAACGGCGGGCCACGAAGTCTCGCGCCAGTGCCCAGGGACTTCCCGTGTTTGCCGTGGTCCCTGGTTGGTTTATCACCAACAACCCCCCACACCCGCGGCTTGCCCCCACCCCCTGAAGGTATCCTGCAGGTGGGCACGAACGGAGCTGAAGAGGATGACGGTGCCATGAGCGATGACTCCGATCCCGACGAGGCAGACGACGTGATGCCTCGACGTACTGTAGGGGGATGTGGGGCGGAGATGGGGCTCGGGGTTGACTCCTGCTATGTCCCCTTGCTCCAAGAAACCCGCACCTGCAATCACCATGGGCTGACCATAAACCCTAAACCCAGGTGATCAGCTCGCCCAAACGGGCTTTTGAGACGCTATATGCAGATCGAAAAGGCGCCCTTAACAAAAAACTAAACCCCTCTCACTCGTTGCCTGGTGCTGCTAGACCCTCTGGGTGCAACGGCAGAGAGAGAGAGAGAGAGAGAGAGCGAGAAAACAGGCGGACTGCGCGCGGACCTTGGGGGGGTAGGCCTTCTCTCGAGGCCCTAGACCCCTTAGCAAGCAGAGACCAGGCCCTCTGGCCTGGTGAAAGAAAGAAAGAGAGAGAGAGAGAGACCTCACAATAGTTACCGGGAAGAAGCAATCACAATAACCTTGCACCACGTTCGCCAGTGTACTGCTTTGCCAACGAGGTCAGGCTGGAGTCTTCGGGGTAATAGAGGTGTTGTTGCAGGTGTTTGTCTCAGGTGTTGGTAAGGGTGAACCAGCGACCAAATTGGCCAGCACAATCCCTTCCAAGGCGGTACAAGTACAGTTGTCGGTGGCCGTCCCCGGGGGAACAACAGAACTAGGCCTTTTCGTGTTCTACTGTGTCTCGCATCGTAACCACCGGTTGACTTTGTTACTTTGGCTTGTGAGTCGTCGGTAGTTCCCCCGGTGGACAGTGCACAATGCGAGCCCGTGCCGGGCGATGCCTCACAACAGCTGCTCAGCCAACTGCCACTCCGTTGTCGCATTTGCCACTTCAGCCTTCCCTGTATTCGTTGTTGCTCGTACTTTCGAAGTTGTGGCGGGGAGCTCAGCTGCAAGGTACCTGTCCCCGGGGAAGCCAAACCATCCTGCTAACCTTTTGACACCATGTATTGTTGTAACCTTCGCTCCCACCTGACCCCGGGGATAACCAGGATGGACGCTGTAGTGCTACAGGATGCCTTCCTTTAACCACGAGGCTGTTGCTGTATTATGGGTTGCATAGGTGCTGTCGTAGGTGCAGTGTGTTCAAGGTGTTGGGGGAAGTTGCTGTGACAAGCCTCGGGGAAAAAATCCGACTTCACATGTCTACCTCTAAGCCACGCTGTTTTCTTCCTGATATGCAGCAGTCATTTCGCACTTGACAATTATAGACATGTGAAGAGAACTACAAGGTCTCACCACGTCATGCATGTGATGTCTGATGGTCCCGAAAGACGTTTTCCACGTGTATGTTGACGCTTTGAGCCTACCTACTAACCGTGGTTACATATAGCATTCAGGACTTGAGGAGCAGCAAAGTAGCGCTCATGCAACAACCCCTCCAGTCGAATACCAGACATTCTCATCCTGTTGGTTTGCTGTTGTTTCGCGGGTACAGTGTTGCCGACGGGGAAAAGAATGAGCCTAATTCGAATGTCACAAACCAAGACGACTGAAGACCGAAATCACATAGTTTAATATAGTTGTTCTGCTTTTTCGGTCGCAAAAGTCGTCTTACTTCACTCCCCTCTAAAAGCCCGTTAAAAAGCGGGCGGGCCATAGCGCCCGGGGGGCCTGACTAGCCCCTTAAGCCTGGGAGAAGAAGAGAGAGAGAGAGAGACCCACGAACATCGGGGGCCTTCAAGGCCGAGGGGCTTCAGACACCCCTCATGCCCCGGGGAAGAAGAGAGAGAGAGAGAGCCCCCAAACCCGAAACCCCAAACCCGGAAAGCAAACGCCAGAGAGGCTCCGGAGCCGATGCGCTTGGATCCCTGGATGCTGGCCTTTCCTACTGACACCCCCGAGCTCGGGAAGAAGACGCTGGGCCGACCGAGTTTTGAGGCCGTGGCCTTAAGACCTAGACCAGAGACTACTGAAGGGTGTTGGGGTATATTCCAGAATAACCAAGCAGAGACTATCAGGGGATCTGATTACCAGGTATGTTACTGCTGGTTGTTTAGCACGGAGGCTGTGAAGCTTGGGAGTGCTTCGGGGGGACAAAAAGGACGTGCCGCTTGCTGACAGGGGCAAGGCACGTGCTTCAGATGGCAGTGGATGCGGCGGCGCTGTGAAGTTGCAAAGGTTAGGATCCAAGTTGGCCGATTCATTACGAGCCGGTGCCACATTGCATCGCGAGTCGTTTGGGCGAATATTGCACGAGAAGCTGTCAGCCTTGCATCCCTCAAAGGCTACGGAGTTGAGCTGTGCGGTAGTGTGATGATCAGAGGTCTTTGTGAACGCGCCGACATTCTATTGTGTTCGGGTCAGGGCTTCCAAGCATGCGGAAAGGACGATAACCTTAGATGACAACTACCCTGACCTGACCTTAGCCCCGAAGGCATCACATACAGAAGCCCGAGAGCCTAAACCTTGGAGGCGTGCACTGCAAACCTGTTGCTTCGCGGCAAACTCCCGAACCGGGTCAACACACCTCGATCCCGAGGAAGTGGGAATTCTGCAAGGCAAATCGCGTCCTGTCAAAGTTATCATCTTTGCCAGCTCGAGTGGTGAAGCGGCCTGCAATCGGGTACGGAAGGCCGCTACGGTACTCGTATCCGGAAGCCCGAACTACGGAGTGAGGTCTCAGGGAGTTGTTCTGTTCGAGGTCTAGGCATGCACCCCTGCCTGATGTAGCCTCGTGCTTCTCACAGTCAATGAAAAGCTGCAACACCCCGGGCATTGCACCCCAAAGATGAAGAGCGGTATCTTTTTCAGCACCTGAAGCTTGAAGCCCCAGAACTTGAAGATGCCAGTGACTCAAGGTATCAAGCCTCACCACCTGCACGACGCTAGCCGCCACAAGAAGTACATCTTCGCGCTGCGGCGGATGATGTGCCTTGGTGCGCGTGAGCCCTTGGGTTTCGCGGCTCCCGTAGAATATGACTTTTAACTGCTTCCAGAGCCCCTTCTTGGGCATTTCCTGCTCGTCTCCAGGAAGCCAGGTGATACTTGCTACATGTCCGACTCGGTCAGAGCCCCATGTTAGCGCCGGCATTCCGGGACGTTGTAGCTGTAAGTGTTACGACTCGTAGAACCGCCCTCTGAGGAAGCAGTGCAAGAGAACACTGGCCCTAAAGCAGAAGCTCTTGATGAAATTTCTCAGCGGCGACGCGCTGCAGAAGTTCAAGGCGCCTAGGGCAGACCCTCGGGACCGACTGTCCTTTAGATTTAGGCACCAGCCCCGGGAATCCTCTGTCTGTCGTCAGGTACAGATGCAAAAGACGCCCCAAGAGCTGGAAGCAGAGGTGCCTCTGCAGATGATTCTTGTGGAAAAACCTGCTCAGCATATTGAACATACAAAAATGAACTAAATTGAAACTGACATCCAAAGAGTTGCACTTCCGAAATCACTCCGCCTGGCATTGCCGAGTGTGAGTGTCAACAAATCACTCTTCAGGACCGCGATGCCATGTTAGCGAGCCCCCACAAGGGCTCCCCCCGTCTCCTCCAGCCGTTTTTTGTTGGGAGGGCTATGGCGAGAGGGAGCCCCAGGTCCCAGGTTCAAAAAAGAGGCCAATTGGGGCTCGGGCTCTTTTGCCGTCAGCTCATTATGTTCCATGGTCCAGGCTCGTCTCGTAAGCCCTGGGCCTTGGCAGCACCGAGGTTGACCATGAAGGGAGGAAGTTGAAAGAAAGGGATGCTATGTCGCCTGGCACAACTTGCGAGTGTGCTGTGCGTTCGAGGCTGCAGGCTGACATGGTACCACTCACCGATCTGTCATCGTTGATTCTTGGCCGTTCTGGCCCGCGCCAACACATGACATCACCACATGAAGGCAAGGTCCGAAGCATCTGAGGATCGCAAAGCTGCTCACTTTCTGGCATCGACGAATGCAACAGTTGGAGGACATAGCACGTTGTTGAGACCGTCACATGTGCTGCTCAGCCTCCTGACAAAGCTACGCATCAAGTCTCGGGTGTGTGAACACATGCAGCTCTTGCCCCCAAGTCCCACTATGATGATCTGAGCCTGGAGTCCCTTGCTTTAGCTGAAAGACGGCGAACCAGTGCGCTATGAGATAGCTTTAATTCCGATTCAAGATATGCCCACCCTTGCTGCAGAATGTAAGGGTCGGCATTGTTGTCAACATTTCGCTAGAGTTCCTTAATGTTGTTATGGGAAGATGCTCGAATCCCACTCTAATGATTACGGCCCGTATACGGATAGGGGGCAGGACGAGAAGGAAGCGGAGAGAGAGACTTTCCGCTACAAGGCCGTCAACCCTTCGAATCTGCCTGCAGCATTCCGTAAAATTTGCATACGTCTATGCATGGGGAAAATGCACTAAGCGCCGTTCTCTTTGTTGAGCTTCAGAAGAAGAGGTCTGGGTTTAGAAAGGCCTGGGTCTTGGATTTACTTTCAAAAGGCTCGGAGCTCCTGGTTCAAGAGGATCACATTCCAAGTTTCAAACCAGCCCGCGGTGAACCAAACTGGTCATTAGTCCCTCGAAATATGTGTCGGTGTGTACTGCTACATAACTAGCACACGCACACGCAGACATGCACACATTTTCATCAGACAATATGTAGCGATGCAGACTGCGAGTCCATATGAGTCGGACATTAGATTTTGTGCGCCCTAGAAAGGTCAAAGCCCTTCTGGAAGACATCCAGAGCCTCGCGAAAGTGTTGGAGGGCGGCTCGGTGCATGTTGGGTGAGTGAACTAAGCCGCACCAGCATGCAGACGCGGGCAGATCGGAGGCAGATTTACTAATTTAGAACAGAAGATTGGCCATGTCTGGCCTAAGCATAGACTGAACGAGGTCTGTCAGCTCAGGAGACTTGTGTGTTATGATAGAGGATGGGCCTATGTCCCCAGGGTTCAGCAATCTCCAAGACACCCCTGCTGAGCCATGCTGCCCGGATAGTCCTTGGGTGTAGCTTCTGTGTAACCACGATGGTGGAGCCTCTTGCCTGCCGAGATGCGGCACTTACGAAGAAAAGGAGGAGACGTGTTGATGCCCCTCGCTTGCTCTGCTGGTGTGGGGCCCTCTCAAAGCCCTTGGTTTTGAAGTTCCAGTCGATAGTGCTTGTTTGGGAGTTGAAGTGAGGCTCCTTCGTTTCATTGATTGATTACACATCTGAAATCTTCGTACGGGCACACCTTGAAGGTCTACATTGGGAGTTTCAGGATAAAGCCGCGTGAAGTAAAGACCCGAAAAAGGCAGGGACCCCGCATTCGGGCATCCCGGGTTTCATGTTGCAGCCTGAACCAACAGGGGAGACCTTACCACGAGCAGGTAGCAGAAGGCATCATGCAGTGCTAACCCATCCAGGACTTTATGAGATCGTGACACGGCACTCGAATCGTCTAAGTACCCGTTGTCTGTTGGGCAAGGCCGACGATCTTCTGACCCTGCGGCAGCAGAAGGCCGTCCGAGATGAACGATTCCTAAGGCCATATTGTAGTTGGTTGGTGGTTTGGCATAGGCTTCGTGGTCATTTGTGGCAAAATGGAGATGTAAGCGCAAGGGTTCAGGGCTGAAGAGGATCCGGGTTCAAGGCCTCTGCAAAAGTCCCTTCTTCGCGAGCCAAATCCTTCCCTTTGCGGAGTCCAAAGCCAGATGCTGAACAGGCTGCTACAGCTGCAGCCGAAGCGATGCGCCCGAGGACGTCACGTGCTGGGGAGGTGAGCGCCCAAGTTCTTTCCGACTTGCTTGAGATGCCTAGAGCTGCAACAGAAATTGGAACTGGGTCACAGCAAAATTTGGACTGCAATCTTGGGCGGTGTAGAGCTGGCCAAACGAGACTTCCTGCGAGCAAGGGATAGATAAACGCCGCAAGAGGGTGCCAGGTGCCCTTGAATTAGAGACTGCATCCCCATGGTCCCATGCGTCCAAGGTTTTGAGGTCCGACTTTGAGGTTTGGCTTGAAAGACGCTAGTGGAATCCGAGGGCAACGCTGACATCGCACGCTTCCAAGCGATGATGTCGCAACGCTCGCGGCGTCGTCAATCTGTGGATCAACAGGCGCTTGAATCCTCATTTTTTGGCTTGCAAGCTTCTTTTCGAAGATCCGTGCACTCGCTCCTCCTGCGGTTTCGGAGGTTGTCCCACACATCGCCAAAGCCAGCAGCCAGCGGTTTAGACAAAGCGAAAAGCCGCGAGCTATCATCCCCTGCCAGGCCGCCGAAGGCGTGCATCGCCAAGAGGAGCTGCACTGTCGAATCTGGGACCGGTGGGGGATTTGTTGTTTCTTCTAGCAGCGGGAGCTTGAGAAACCCGAAATCCTGAACCCTCTAATCATAAGTTCCGAGACCCAGCGAGTCCGAAAGAGGAGAAGCAAGAGCGAAAGAAACTCGCAGAGCTGCTCCGGACACTTGGTGCTAAACTCCGAACAAGTTGTTGGTACTCTTGCTACTACTACAGTATTAGTATTACCATCACTATTAATACTGTTACTCGTAATACCATCATTATGACTCAAATTATGACTATTTTCATTATGATGACTGCTGTTATTGCTATGGTTACCAGTGTTGCTATTACTACTACAATTACCAGTAGCACTGCTATGATTGTGATTATCATGAGTACTATGTAGTCTTCGGAGAACTGGTTTCACTGCCCGAAGCTTCTCACAGCAGCAACCACAACCACAGGTTGTTCACGACCCGCTGCAAAACCCGCACTCCGACAAAGTGTTTATGAATATTTTTAGTATCTCCTTCTTACTAGCGTTACGATAACTGCCAGCATTACTACTGTTACTACTATCATCAATATGATTTATGAGTATGATTATCAGCGTTGTTTTTGGCGAGGCTTTCATGATTGTTACCTGCAGCCGCAACTACTGCTACAACAACAACCACGGCTACGTCCACTACCAGGGCGACGACGACTACTACTAGAACTACTGCCACTGCGACTGCTACTTCTACTGCTATGGCCACTGCTTCTGCTACTCCTACTCCTACTCTTACTCCTACTCCTACTCCTACTCCTACTACTACTGCTACTACTACTACTACTGCTACTGCTACGTACTGCTACTGCTGTTGCTACTGCTACTGCTACTGCTGCTGCTACTACTACTGCCACGACTAGTACTACCACTACCATTACCACGACTACGACCACTACCACTAATTACCACTACCACTAGCACCACGATCACCACTACCACCACTACCACCACTACCACCACTACCACCACCACTACCACCACTACCACCACTACCACCGCTAACACGCTACCACCGCTACCACTACTACCACCACTACCACCGCTACCACCACTACCACTGCTACCACCACTACCACCACTACCACCACTTCCACCACCACCACCACTACCACCACCACCACCACTACCACCACTGCCACCACTACCACCACTACTACCACTACAACCACTACCACCACTACCTCCCACCCCGACCCCCTCCCACCCCTACCACCACTACCACCACTACCACCACTACCACCGCTACCACCACTACCACCACTGCCACCACTACCACCACTACCACCACTATTACAGCTGCTACTGCTACTATTACTACTGCTAATGCTACTGCTGCTGCTGCTACCACCACTACTACTACTACTACTATTACTACTACTACTACTACTACTACTTCTACTACCACTACTACTACTACTACTACTACTACTGCCACTACTACTGCTGCCACTGCTACTACTCCTGCTGCTCTAGCTACTACTACTCCTGCTGCTACTACTACTACTACTACTACTGCTACTGCTACCGCTACTGCTACTTCTACTACTACTACTACTACTACTACTACTACTACTACTACTACTATCACTACTACTGCTACTGTTACTGCGACTGCTACTGCTACTGCTACTGCTGATGCTGTTGCCACCGTCGTCCGAAAACGGCTCTGTCCATATCGAAGTCAAATATGGTCTGAACAAAGATGGTGGCAGAAGCAGAAAAGGCGCAGCAGAAGCAGTGACAGGTGATAGGCCACCCATATCGATGCACCATTTTCGCGAGCTCAACTTCCTTGGTATCGCCGGGCCACTTAGCAGGTCTGGGTGGTGCAGATAGAGCCGCAAAAAACTTGATGGAATGTGAGGAAGCATTTGGCGCAGCATCGCAAATCCTTCGAAGAAGAGAACGCGGACAAGGCCCAATGGCCACGCGTAGGGATCCCATTTGCGTTTTATGGAACACGGTCAATAGTTTTCGGTAGTGTGCAGAAGCTGTAGCATAACTTCTGCCTCCGAGCGGCTTGAGGGCCCGAGCCTCATTGTGAGCCAGGTATTTGTATCCGCAAGCCTGCAAGCCTCGACACCGAGTTTATCACGAGGGTCAATGCCTACGGGACAAGGATCCTGAACTAACTCCGAAGCTGAATCCAGCTTGCTGGGATGTTGTATAGTTGCCCCGGATCTGTCGCGCTCATAGTCATCATTAACCAGACATGAGCAGGAAGAATTGAAAATTGGAAGAAGGAGAACCACTGTTGGAACGGCGCAGCAGTAGGCCTCTTAGTTGCAGTCGTCGTGGGATCGAAAATCGCAGGTAGGACGAAGAGGAGAGGAGGGAACAGGAGGAGCACGAGATAACCTCATATGATTGTAACCCGGTCCGACGCCCCAGTAACCCCTGCAGTAAACCGAAGCCCAGCGGCTCTTATGCCACTCAGCCCTAAGAGGCAGAGGCGAGCGACCACTCCTCGAGCGGATCATCCAAGTCTTCAGAGGAGGCTCGGGAGGCTCCTGGGCTTCTATGACTGTCGGGTTGCTAAAGACGGGGGCTACTATATAGGTTACTGTGAGGGTGGCTAGATGCTAGTGTTGGGCGGTTCACGTCTCCGGCTGACTGCTTCTTTCCTAGTCCGCGAATCTTTGCAATGGGATGCTTTGTGTTGGCTGACTTCTTGTCTTTCTGTCCTTTGGGGGGATCTTGCCAACATCTGCCAGGAGACAAACGACAAAGGCTGATGGACAAACTGTCTAACCTCTTTCTTTAGGTTTTTGGGATATTCATATTTCCCTTGCAGGGCTTACGAGGATCTTATGTGCTAATGTGTTCCAAAGGCGTGAGCGGCTCAACCTGGCTTGGTTTTCCCGGAAGAGGCATATGATTATGAGGTGATGACATCAATGTCCACACAAACAGAACACGAAGAACGATGGAATAGCTCGAAAGCCTAGACTCCCCAATGAACAAGCCCTATCCTCCACGTAGTATTAGTAAGTTCTTCCTCATGCTAGCTTCATAGTATATAGCCCTCCAGGGGTGACCGTGTAGCAACCTTGTAGTACCTTTGTTGTTTGATTGAGTATGGCCCGTGTGTGTGGACAGTCGCAGTGGTGCTAAGTGGGATTGTCTTGTCGGTTCGTTTGGGATAGGATGATGACTTCATGGTTGGTGGTTGCAGCCGACTGTGTCCCACATGTCATGGTAGCAGTGGTCCCGCAAGTCGCAGGGCGACCAGCTGCCGGGCCAGCATATCTCCGACCCCAGGGGTGACGCCCAGGAGGGCGACGCGGGTGCATCCTCCGAGGCCAGAATGACCACATGTATATTTCAGGGTCTTCTTAATATGGTACTTGTCTCGAAAGTCATCAAAAGATCCAAAAATGTCTGGGGCTCCGCAACTCCTGATGAAAAAAGGGCTCCACATTACAGTGTTCCATGGCTTGAAACTCCAGGAATTACGGTTTGGAATCTTAGCGGTCTTAGCGATGTCAAAGGTCTTCCTAAGGGTTTTTAATGCGGATCGATGATGTGGAGGGTTTAGGCCATGGGTTTTTATTGAGTATTTGGTTCCTACATTCTTGCGAGAATAACCAGTGGTCAAGTGCATGGTTATGATGATCATGATGTTTCTGACTGAGGGCAACAGCAGTGTCGCAAGTCCAACGAACAATACCAATGTTAAAGGTAATTGTGCTACAGCCATCGTACCAATTCTCAGGCTACAGCGGTTGTGGTGACGGCACCCCCAACTTGCAATACACTGACACTTCTGCCGGTAATGCTTGTGGTGATATGGCTGGTCTTCATCTTGTCGTGTAACACACGTGTGTGTGTAGGAACAAACGCAAGCGATCGCCGAAGAATCTCGGCCCGATCGCCTTTTCGATTCCTTCTCGCCTTCCTTTCGCCTCTCAGCGCCCCATGGCTGCTTCTGACGACGCCTCCGCCGCCGACGCTGCTTACGCCGATTGGGCGGCAGCCTGCGGCATTGATGTGGCGGGCGGCAATTATGTTGTCGTCGTCGCCTACTACATCTTCGCCTGGTGTTGCTGGGGCTCGCCAGGTTAGTGGCGGCCTGCTCCCTGGCGCAGCCGTCGGCGGGACCGCCGACGCCACCTATCTCGCCGCCGCCGTCTCCGTCAGGGACTTTAGCTCCGCATTGACGGCTACCCCCTCGGGGTTTGCCGGCTCCCTCGGCGCCTACACTGGTGGATGCGACAGCCCAGGTGGGCAACGCGCCCGCGGATGCAGTCTTGGCGTTTCTTGCTGGGCCTCCAGACCAAACCGTCGGTGCGACTTTGTTCAGCTGGGCGGGTGGCAAAAAACCGTCCAAGGCACAGGCCCCAGCCAGGGACCGCGCAGGCGCTCCCCACCAAGGACCGATCGGCGAAGATTCTTCGCCAAATCGAGGCTGGAGTCCGGCTCGCTACGCCCCGATGTGGCGTCTAAGCTGGCGGGGCGGCTCGCCTTCTTCTCCCAGCCCGCCCCCGGCTGCGCTGGGCGGGCGGCCATCAACCCCCTCCAACTCAAAAGCGGCAGACGCGGTGGCTTGCCCTCGGCTGGTGCCTTGGCCCGGGCGCCCTTCCCGGTCCTCTACACGGATGCGTTCTTCTTGGAGGGCGCATAACGGCTGGGGCTTCGTACCCGAACGTATCCGACGCCATTTCCCGGGCGACGACTCCCGGGCCCGATGTGAAGGGTGGCATCGCGTTCATGCCCCAGCCGATGAGGTCATGGTGGTCCTTGGCCGGGCGGCGCTCGACATCGACTACGCCTGCCATGAGGATTGAGCGACCTTTAGACCTTGCTAGTTGATAGGAGTGCCGGCGCCTTGTGGGAGGTGGGTGCGCCGGGCGGGTGCAGAAGTGCGCACCCCGGCACCGGCACCGGTTCAGGGGCGGTGTGCTCGACCGGGGGCTGTTCCGCGCTACGACCAGAAAGGAGCCACCGCACCTTAGTAGGAGTTTTGGCTAAAACGTCGTCAGCGTAGCGTTTGTTGTGTAACACACGTGTGTGTAGGAACAAACGCCAGCGATCGCCGAAGAATCTCGGCCCGATCGCCTTTTCGATTTCCCACCCTCGCCACCCTTGTGTGGTTTATTTCGTGACTTCAAGACTATAGACGGTCGGCACCCGTCCCACCGGGCGGTTGCCTGGAAGGGCGCAGAAGTGCGCACCCCGGCATCGGCACCGGTTCAGGGGCGGTGTGCTCGACCGGGCGCTGTTCCGCGCTACGACCAAAAAGGAGCCACCGCACCTTAGTAGGAGTTTTGGCTAACACGCCGTTAGCGTAGCGTTTGTTCGTAGCATTACTATGTTATTAGTCAGGGCCTTCCACAAAGATTCGGATTCAATTCTAATGGTATTCCTGCGCTTCCAGGGACGTGCTCTCCGCCGATTTTGAGTTGGGGCGTTGCTCGCAGGGCTTCGTGCTGATGAGAAGGCGGAAGCACAGTCCGAGGCTCAGTGCGGCTTTGAAGGCATGGGAGCTCTTTTACTGTAGAGCTGCGCCATCCACCTGAGCTACCTCCGGACGAAGAGCGTGATGAGACGGGGGCGAAGGCAGGGTGGAGGTGAGGGATGACGAAGAGGAGCAGGGCGAGGCGGAGGAGGAGCAGGAGAAACAGGACTAGGAGGAGGAGAAACAAATGTTCAGAAAGTGTTTCATCCTGGCTTGACGATGCTCTTGTTGCTCTAGGTTTCGTCCATTAATCATTAAGCCCTACATCCATGGCCCCATTGTGAGCACCGAAGTTCAAACTACCAACCTTAGCCTCGCCTGCTGAGTGTGAAAGATGCAGCCCTGAAAATCTCATGAGCGGCAAGAGATTCGGTCTGCTTGCCGAAGCTTGAAGTTCCTACATCCTTGTGCGATTTGTTGAAAAGAAACGGGACCTCATATCAGAGGAGCCAATCTCCCACCCTCGAAATCAGGGGGGCGGTTGAGTCGGGCGGATCCGGGCGATGGAGAATGCTATAACAAAAATAATATGATAGTATTTATAATAGTAAAAGCAAGAATAATGCAATTACTTAGTGCGGCTGAGGTCTCAAGGAGCCACCGGTGCAGACACTCTCATCCTTGCCCATGCTGGTAACTTTGTCTGCAATCTAGGCTCATGACTATGCAGAATACAGTTCAGGGCTGCATGGTTTTCGAGTAGAGCGGTCCGGATGCTGTTCACGACTTGCAAGTATGGTATTGTCGGCATCCGAGCTCTCGATAAGGGGCTCCTACTATCAAGCGCCCTGACCTTCGACTTAATCAAGCATTGCACGGTGACGAACCGCGATTCGTCGCTGAAGCCTAATCACTTCAGAGGGTGGAGCTGAGGCAGGCGTCCAGACGGTGGAGGGGGGAAGACACCGCGCCAGCGTTGCAGGTGGGGCGTATCTGAGAGAGAAGACTCTTCGTCGACCTCCAAACTGTCCAATCTGGGAGCCAAAGCGGGAAGTCTTGGCAGGTCGTGCTTGAGTACCTCCTCTGTCTTCGTAGATATACAGACTTAGACTTAGCTCTCTCTGAGGAGTGAGTAGTGTGGTTCTGGTCTTGGAGCATGCTCTCGGCTGGCACTGATGGCGCGATTTGAACGATGCGGGGTCCACAGCGATGATACCGTCAGTTATTCAAGTGATTCTGGTGCTGGGGCTTTGAAGGGGGAATGACGGCGATGATGCAGACAGGCGCTGTCAGTAATACCATGATTCATAACACTCGCCGCATGACCACCACCACCCACCCCAACCCCATCCCCGTCATCCCACCCACCGCCAGACTTGTCAATAAGCACATCATGAAGCCACAGTTTTAAGTAACATCCGCGTGCAGTGCCAAAGGCGCCTTCTGTTTGTCCAGGGGGTCGACTGTTGGGCGATGAAGTTTGTGCGAGGCATTCGAATGTTTGGACGGCCATCGTCGAGGATGAGAGGAACTGCCAAAAGGCGCCATGAAATCGCTGTCTTGACTACTCTTGTGCAAGGTACCCTATACGGTTGGCAGGGATGCTTACGTGCACAGTGTAAGCAAGGAAGCCTCTCGCGTAATTGGCTTAGGTTGAGGCCTAGCGAAAGCAGTCAAACTGGACAGCGCTGTAGTCGCAAAAGCTCTGCGTTCTCCAGCTGTCAGCCCCTCGAAACTGGCCTGCGGCTGCTTGAATCTCCCTCCCAGCTCCTCACCCTTCCTGCATCACCCTTGGCCGCTGTCACTGCTGGAGTTCCTGGAAGTGTTTTGGTTGGCCCTCTATGTTCGGTTCTTGCGATTCTAGGTCTAGCTTCCGAACATGCATCCTGTCAGCCCCTGCCTTGCACCTGCTGCAGAAGCGCACAACCCAGCAGACTCCATGCCTAACTTGAGACCTTGCCTGTCTGCCTGCACCTGAAGCTTCTACAACTGCAAAGATCGAGCTTTCAGCTTGCACCAGGAAATCGAGCGTGGCGAGAAAGGACTTGGAGTGATTATGCGCAGCTCCCCTTTGCTGGCATGTCTGGCATGTTCGGGTTCGCAGCTGTCCTTTGTGTCATTTAGGTCAAGAGTAGGGTCAAAAACTAAATAGACGGGATTTGCCAGAGCCCCTTCGGATTGGCAGCGGGGTGACAGCGCTACGGATTAGAACTTTATCACTAGCATCTCTGAGATGGACGCCCTTGCATCAAGTTGCTCCTCGTAGCTTGTTTCGCATGCAGAGAGTTGGCGGAGGATTCAATCTTCGAAAACCCTGCCGCAATGTCAAGGTGGGGGGATTGTGCCAGGGAGCTCCGGTCGTAAGGGAACCGGTTTGTGCCTTCATTCCGGAGAGGCTATCTCGGGAGTCCCAGTGCCGAAGCTGGGATAGGTCACCTCTCGCGCAAGTTGGCGGATAGTCATTGAAGCTGCCGTCCGGCTGGTGTTAGGTCTCGCGGAACCTGGTTACAGTCAGCTCAGGTAAAGCCTCTGCTTCAGCTCGCCAGATCCCGTTTCACGGCCTTCCTGGTAGGCGCTTGACAGATGACTCGGCACGGAGCGCTGCTTTGGCGCAGGTGCTGCAGATGGCAACTCGCTGGCAGTTGAATCTGTTTTTTGAAGTCTTCAACCCGCAGCTAGTGCGTGAAACTGGTGTCAACGACTGCTGCCGCCACCGCCANGATACGGCGACCACCGAGATCTACACTCTTTCCCTACACGACGCTCTTCCGATCTACCACCACCACCACCACCACCACCATGACAACTGAGCGCGATTCTACGAAGACCCCTATATTAGTCTGAAGCCTCCAAAAACAGAGGCACAGAGAGAGAGAGAGAGAGAGGGAGAGTGACGCTCTCTGCCCGTGCTTCAACCCTACCGAAAGAAAGAGAGTGACGCTGCGAGTGTCTAACAGACGGACAGGAGAGTAGACGAAGTGGGGGCAGAGCCATCCTTCCGGCCTGGTTGCCATGATCGCCCGGAAAGTGAGGGTAGTCTTCCTCGCTTAGAGATGCCTGCCCCAACCGCCGCAATGACATTGCAGGCACAGGCCTCGGATGCGGCATCAGCAGACGACGACGCCAGCAAGGTTATGCAGGCCGCCAGCGAGCGGATTCGACGCAAAAGCCAGGCCCTTGTGGGTGATGAGTCATGTGTAGCTTCCTTTCCGTTGCAGGGGTTGATCCAAAGATATATGAGTTGGGCCACCCAAGCCTTCAGCTCTCAACGGAATGACCAATTTCGGGTTGCGGAACTTCGAGATGTTGCTTAGGAACTTGGAGCACCCCCCGAGTTTTGTTTGTCAGGGGGCAGCACATCATGTCCGCACTTCGCAGGAAGAGGCGCTTCTGAAGGCCCAGTTAGCAGGCGCGCTGTGCCTACTTGACTGGAGCTTTGGGTAAATCCTCGCAAAGGATGACCACCTGCAGTGTCTGGAAGTTCAACATCCGGCACATTCTCGCATGTTGACCCTTTGGACTCGTTGCGAAAACAGGGCCGTCGGGAGCCTGTAGGCTGCAGAATTCAAGTGACAGCCATGCAAGAACGCCAGCCTGAAGACCCAGCCAGGCGGCAATCCCCGAAGTATCATTTTAAAGGTTCTGAGTCTTGAGGGTCCTGAATCCACCGTCCTTCGAGCGAGGAGCCGGCCCAGCACAGGCCGTCGCGCTAAAGCCTCTGCAAGCTCCCACGGATTTGCCAGGCGCGCGCGGCGCGCGTGTAAAGATGCATGACTGCTTTCTCTCCGCCGTGCTCAGCTGCACCCCAGTAGGAAGCCGCCCAAAACCGAAGTCACTTTGCTTTGGTCTGGCTATGTTTAGCATCATGTGCTGATGTAGGTTGAGAGACCTTGTGCCGAACTGTACAGATCGGCGCCGTGCCGTGGCATACATGTATTGCAGTAGCTAAGACTGGTGACATCAGAAAAGGACTGCGCTCCCCATGCGAGGTGCGGTGTCGTTTCATGGGCATGCTTTTGGCCGCCGCTCTTCACAACGCCCTGGGACTCGGAAGCATGAGGCAACCTGGCTCGGGCTCACTGCTTCTGGAGACAAGCCAATGATAACAAGTTCACGATTGTACGCCCTGGGTATTTGCGAAGAGAAGACGGGCAGAAGTCTGTCTGAAGACCTGAGGCTGTTGTGTCAGATTTGGTTTTGTCCTGGGGGTTGACTAAGTGTGTCACCAGCAAAACGAAACCTCCAGTAATGCCTTGCCATCGGTTTCTGCAGTGTTGGCATGAGTTTACTTTCACCACACTGTTTCGGGATGCCGATGCTGGTTTGAGAAGCCGCGAGCTCGAAGAAATGTGTAAAGCGCCTGCAAGTCAAGCTGTTAACCCTGCCCCCATGATTCGTGCAGGATGGGGAAAGCAAGCGCCGCAAGGACTCGGAGACGCCAACCCCCTTTGTCTTGGGATTGCGGGGCACAGGCCCCGCGAGCTGACTTGCGATTTCGCACATTACCGAGTCGAGTGGAGTTGTGGCCGAAAACCTCGAGAAACAGCGTCTGCATGATGCAGCATTGAATTTCCGCCAACCCCACAGCAACGTTCCACCCCCAAATTCGCAGGTTTTGCTGTGTGCGTGGATAACCTCGTGAAGTATCGCGCATTACACTTTTGAAACTTTTTGATTTTTGGGAGCTTCCATGCTCACCACCACCAAAAGTTGACGAACAAAGAAAAAGGGGGTGGTTTCGTTGGTCGTCGTCGTATCATCGTAAAGAAGAAGTCATGGCGGGTACCGGCCACATAACACGGCTGTACACAGTAGCGCGCGAATGGAATACTGCGCGCAGTACAGTACCAGGAACAATCAGTCACTTGTACATAAACAAATCCAACCACCTCTGGAACGATGTCGTTTTGAAACGGAGACAAGACAGGCAGGATGAGGAGTTTTCTCAACAGAACCAGAAATTTAAGCGTACCGTATGCGCAATAGGCCATGGCAGGGCTTGTGCTTGGTGGTTTGGTCGGACTCCTCGTCACGTTTTGCCTTCGGGAGACGGCAGTTCGCCTATGGGCTGTCAGTGTTGATTCTTTCGACCATCACTTTCACCCGCGAAACTCACGACCCTAAGTCCGAATCCGCCGAATCCTGAGACCCGAAACTTCCCTAAACCCTGGGAGCCCAGTTCTTTGTGCAGGTTCCTCGCAGCCCGGCTCGCGCGCCGCTTCGCCGGAGGACTCGGGACCGCCCAGCATGGCAACCTCGAGGCCCTACCAGTAGCGCATGGGTGTAGCGAATATAGTGCATCAGTATAGCCCGTATCGGCCAAAGTCATTGTCTTTAATTAGTCTTTAGTTCTTCTTGTCTTTTTTGTCTTTAGTATATAGTACAGAGTCTTTAGCCTGCAGTCGTAACGGAGAGAGGCCTCGAAGGCCGTCCCTGCGACGATTTTCCGCACACTCTCGCGGATGACTAGAGAGAGAGGTCTTGAGTTCCTCGAGCTATCCCGAGACGTGTCCCGAACTTCTCCCGCCAAGTTTCTCGAGGCCTCCTGCCAAGACTCGCTCGGCTTCGCGAATCTATCAGGGGCGGCCCTCGGCGGCAGTGGGGGTCCCAGGGGGTCCCAGACGCTGGTTCATTGCCACGAGCCAAGAGCAGCAATGACAATGGGGACGGCGACAAGGCTGGCAATCCTGCTGCGAAAGACGCAGCATCATAAGGAGTACGCAGATTCATTTATTTGCAGTGCTAGCAGGAAAGCAGGAGGAGCAGGAGAAGCAGAACTTGGGGAGGAGCAGAGGAGAAACAACACCAGATTGGCGGTGGTATGTACTGCATAGAGTGTATACTTGGTATTAGTATATAACACGTGCTACGGTATAGTAGAGCAGAGCAGAGCAGCGCACTGCAGAGCGGACTCTTGCATTACAGTGTAGTATAGTGTAGCACAGTGTACTCGCGTAGAGAGGAGGAGTAGAGCAGAGTAGAGTTTGGAGTTTGGCATAGGTTACGTATGGAAGAAGTGCACAGTTTCATGGATTTTCACCGCGCTTCCCACGAGTGAGTGCTGGGCGGGATTGGCGCGCACAGGACTCGTGAGGGAGACCGGAGCAGGTCCTCGGCCATCGCCATATACACACATGCATAAGGCCAGCTGAAGACAAACGAGGCTGAAGAAAGAATGAACCAACGTAAACCCGAGCATGTGACGATGCAGATGTGAACCGTTGGTCTTGGCTCTCTCTCTCTCTCTCGCTCGAAAACTGACATACGGAGAGGTGGAATCGTCCCGTAGCGTTCGAGGGTTCACTGCTACAGAATCAAGTCCAGGGTCAAGAGTTTCGGGTGTCTCCGTTTGAAGCGATTCAATGCTGTGACTTGCAGATGTTCCAATGTCAGGGCTTGACTCTCCCGCTGGCCAGAGCGGAGGACGGAGGTGCGAGGTTTGGGGTAAGGACTGCTACTGCTACTACTAACTACTACTACTACTACTACTACTACAACAACAACTACTACTACTACTACGACTACTACTACTACGACTACTACTAGTACTACTACTACTACTACTACTACTGCTACTACTACTACTACTACTAGTACTACTACTACTACTACTACTACTGCTACTACTACTACTACTATTACTACTACTATGCGCGTACTACTACTACCACTACTACTACTCCTACGACGACGACGACTACTACTACTACTACTACTACTGCTACTGCTACTGCTACTGCTACTACTACTACTACTGCTACTGCTACTACTACTACTACTACTACGACGGCTACGACGACGAACTACAGTGCCCTATACTAAAACAGTACCCTCTTACAATACCCTTGTGGCACCCTTATAGTAGCCTTTTGGTACCATGATCAAAATAAACTGCGGGTTTGTCAGGTAGGACCGGCGGTGGCAAGCCGGGAAAGCGAACCAAATCTCCTGATCATTCCAGGCCGGCACTCTCGTGTTGCGCTGTGGGGTTGTAGGGTTCAGGTTCAAGGGCTTTGGGGTTGAAGGCTTCGGTTTCGGCCCTTGTCAGGCCGGGCCATCCCCAAACAATACTTGTTAACAGGTGATCCTACGTCCTTAGCCTGCGAATCCACAAGCTGTCTGCCGTTGGAAGTCGTTCTCATTGTCCCGACATGCTGCTGTGCAGTGGCTGGTTTTTCGAATGTTTTCTGAACATTGCTGATCTGTCGGAGTCCGGATGTCCGGGGCCTGCTTTTTCCTTTTGTAGTTTGCTGTGCTTTGTTTTCTTATTCGTGCGTTTTCAATGAAATGAAGTGTAAAGAAATGTAAGCGAGAAACGCACGAATTAAAACAAAGAGCCCAACACCACACCCTTTCATCTGGGTCTTTTTGGTCGTGTGTTTCGCTTAGTGATTTCGTGCTTTCGTTTTTACTTCATTACAAATCACTAAGCAAAAGGCACGACCAAGAGACCCACTAGGATTTAGTTATATTTGTTCCATTCATTCTTTTTTGCCGTTGTTTCAATGCAGTGAAATGAATGTAAGTGAAATAAGGGCACGAAGCTGGCAAGTGTTGGGTAGGGCCGTGTTGGGTCATGCTCGATTAGTGAGAGCGCTCTGCCTCGTGATGTCAGAGGCGCAGCAGCGGCGCGAGCGAATATGTCGGGCATCCCAATCCTACCGGCTGCAGGGCTTCCGGTTTTGGCTGAGTATTGGAGGCAAGAAGGGTCACGGCCCTGGGATTATGATTACTTTTTCCCAGACAGGTCAGGCCGGTCAGAGGAAAATCAGATCGGTTCGGATCTTTTTGGTTATTGGTGCTTCAATCTGAATCATCGAAGAACATACGATGCGGCTGGCTATGTCGCGAGCTAGCAAGTCAACCGGCGGACAGGCAGAAAGACAGAGGAACAACAGGACACAGCAGCGAAACACGACTCATCCAGCTGGTATAGGCGACTCTGCCTAGGACGAGCTTTAGCGACGAACAAGCGAAACCTGACTGGACACTCTCGAGCTTGATGTCGGAGCCTGCGAACTTCAGACCCCAACAACTGGCCGAGGATGGAGATACTGGGCTCCTCGGCGGCAGCATGCACCGTATCACGGGACTCCTTGATCTCTTGCGTTCAGTTGAGCGGCAACGTAAAGCACGTGCGTCTCTGCAACTTGATGCACCGGGCTGTGAACATCTGAGCCCTGAGTGTGTGCAGGTTCACCTGAGAGAGCTTTGCGATGTTCACCAAGCCTGCTTGACCAGAAACACGAGTCCAAAGAGAGGGTACATTTTTGAGTGGGGGAGGATTGCTCTGCAGCTGCCGCCGCCGAGTAGTAGGATCGAAGTACTAGTCGTACTAGTAGTAGTAGTCGTCGTCATAGTAGTAGTAGTAGTACTAGTACTGTAGTAGTACGTAGTCGTCGTCGTAGTCGAGTAGTTGCAGTCGTGGTAGTTGCACCCCTGGTCGTAGTCGTAGTCGTCGTCGTTTTAGTAGTCCTAGTGGTAGTGCTGGTGGTAGTAGTAGTCGTAGTGGTGGCTGGGTAGTGGTGGTGGTAGTAGTGGGAGGAGGATGAGCAGGAGGAGGGGCAGGAGGAGTTGGAGGAGCACTTGGAATGGAACAAGGGGTAAGGCTACGGAGTAGTAGGAAAACGAAGAAGTGCCAGTAGAAGTAGAAGTAGGAATGGTAGTAGCAGCAGGCTTGCTGGTAAACCCTCGGCCGAGGAACGAAGTATCAGAGGAGGAGATGCGAGCAGACCTGTTCTTGAAGGCAGACCCCGCCTGAGTCTAGCACTTTCCCGCACCCGGACCAATTTTTCGCTTTTCAGACATGACGGGTTCGTTGAGGCCGACTTTTCGTCGGGCACACCAGCCCAAAGACCTTACTTCCTGACCAACCCGAAGCTCCGCAGTTACTATAACTTCTCAGGTGTGCGAGCTTTTTCCCTTATTCTCAAAGCAGTCCGTGTTACTGTAGCGGACGCATTGGCCGGTAGCATAGGAACACAAATCTGGTTGTCGTGGGCCTGAATGGCCCAGCTCGAGAGCGTCGGTCAAGATTCAAGCACCGTTTTCTTGTATGGCGTCTGCTCCAGGCCACCTACCTTCATCTTGGAGCGTTCAGGCAGCACTACCTGCACCCAAGCCTGAAGGGCCAGTGCCTTTGCAGCAGATGAGACCCTGCATGTCAGCATCTCTGTGTCCCGTGATCTACCAGCAGAACATGATGCTTTTTGGGTTGCGCGCTGAACTCCTAGCTTTCTACAATTGGCTGCATTCCGAGAGGAGCGTACTATTTCCACAAAATCGCGTGGATGCCAGGGTTGTCTTGTCACTGGAGTATATGGTGGCTGGCCATGTTTTGGTACCACTGTGCCTGTTCTTGCTGGCTGTTTGCTGGCTTCTCGACGAAATTAGCCTCGCCTGGAGAGTGCGATTGTGAGTGCCGAAAGCAGGTCATCCCATGGTTCTCATCCCACTCAGGCGGCCTGCGCTGAGCGATGCCATCATGGGTGAGAACGGCGAGGCAGACAATCCTTTCCCTGTGGCATGTAGGGATAGAGGAATGATGCGCACGCACACACACACACAAACACAGCCGTCGCACACACACTCTTATGTGCAATCATGTCTGGGCCTGCACTTTTCAGTATGAGAGACCTGCATATAGTCTTGAAAGCTGATAATGAACCTCAATGTAAGCGTCAGCCACTACAAGTGCAAGAATGTGCTGAGCATCCTTCTGTCTTAGCTGCTAAGCTGCTCCCTACAGGTCTAGGCTTGTGATGTTATGCTTGCTGCTGGGAGCCTGCCCACAGTTTCTACCCCAAATCCAAAGCCTAAGCAAGCCGGAAAGCCATCAGCAGGCACTCTTCCGCAGCTTAATCGCCCAGATCGTCGAGCCTTGGTGGTATAGGGTCCCGAAATTGATCCAGCCCGGCCCAAAGCAAGACCGATAAACAGTATTCCCTTTGAGTTACTAAAAAGTTCTGCTATAACATGGCTCCCAAACCCAACTGAAACCATCAAGGGCTCTATATATGCCCTCTATTTTTCGATTACTCCGCGAGATGAATTGCCAAAGCTCGCCCGCAAAGTGGCATTGGCTGGCGAAATGCTTGCTGATCGCCGACCTTCAATACGAATCGGTGAAATGGATCCCACTCCTGCGTGATACGAGACTATGGATGATGGCGGATTGCGGGCCGTAGGCATTGAATCCGTTTCTTCGGAAAAAAACTCTGATGATCAGTTTGTCGGATGAGGCCGCTCCCTGGTCTAAGGATTTGCCATCGGAAATGCTTCGGCGAGCTGCTTGGCGAGATGAGAATATGCGCTTGTTCTTGGTGGAGCTTGCTAACGCCATCAAGCACGTCCTTGCGCCCCGACAAGACAAGGCTGTGCGCCACTTCATCAACACGGAGCGTGCGCGCTGTCTCTTCATCGTGAAGAACTCGCTGATCCACCAAGCGCGATTGGAGCCCTGGGCCTTCCAGCATGCGAACTCATGAAATCGTGAAGCCCAGCGCAGTAGTGAGATCTCTCCCGGATCCCCCAAACACAAGCGAAGCCAGACCAAGGAGCTCGAGGCCAGTCAAAGAACCATCTCTATCCTGGAGTCGGTGGGCGGCTGAGGGTGCGATGTTGAGAGGATAATCTCGGATAGTGGTTCAGAACTCCGAAGTGGATTTTTCAGCAGATTCACGAAATCCAAAAGGGTTTTGCAGCAGAGTCCAGGTTTCCCTGCATAAAGCCTCTCCAGGCGTTTTGGGGCCCATGAGAAATTTGCAAGGCTTCAGCCTTCGCGGCCCGTCTCCCCTTGCAGAGGCTCCGAGCGTTTCCTGCTGTTTCGGAAGCGAGTGCTTCGGCCAAGGACCCAAACGAAGTGGAGAGGCAGATGAAAGAAGGAGCCTTGCGTAGATCTGTTGGGGGAGGGGTATGCGGTGTCAGTATTGCGAGGACTGCCCGCAGCTGTTTTGGTTATGCTCCGGACCTGTAGGGACGTGATGGAAGATTCACACGTTGTCAGGCCCGCCTGTGGGCAAAGTTAAGTCGGCATGCGGATGGCGCGGCAAAGCGACGGGACGCCACACCATAAACTGCTATTGAAGCTGCTATTGCCAAAAACAGAACGCGACGACAGACAAAGCAATGATAATAGCAGTAGCCGCAGGCATGCCAAGAACAACAGCGGCGGTCGCAGCAACAGCAACTTCAACAGTACCAGCAACAGGAGCAAAAACACAGCATCACCGTCATCATAATTATCATCGTCATCGTCATCATCGTTGTCTTCAATGTCATGCTCATCGGCATCATTGTCTCCATCAGTGGAAATGTCGGCAACAGCAGCAAGAGCAAAGACAAGATGGATCACACAAACAGCCACCACGAATCCAAGCACTCCTGCGCAACACATGTGAAGACATCCATCAGCAACAGAAACGGCACCACCACCACCCTACCCATCCCCTTCCAAGAAGACGAAAAGGGATGTACTGCAACCAAACCGATCCCAAACTAGACCGAGATACCGACCGCCGCATTCTACGGTTCCATGGCAGCTCCGACCAGTCCCCCTGATCCGCACTTAGCAACCTTAAGTGGAACCTCCGGAAAGAAAGCCCTCAAGTACACCAGCTGATCCACATCAGACAAACCCGCGTCTCCCCGAGCCTTCACCCTTTCCCGAAGCCACTCTCTTGCCCCCTNATCCAACCATCCACCCATCCACCCATCCACCCATCCACCCATCCACCCACCCACCCACCCAAACAAACAAACAACCACCCAACCAAACGAACGAACGAACGAACGAACAAGCAAACAAGCAAACAAGCAAACAACAAACACAACAGCATCTTCACCAAAACCAACACCAACACCAACACCAGCACCAGCACCAGCACCAGCAACCGCAACAGCAGCAACGACAACAACAGCGACAACAGCGACGACAATGACGACAGCAACATCACCAGTAACAACAATATCTGCGGATACTGCTATTATGTGCTTTACTGAAGCTCCTGCTCCTGCTACTGCTACTTTTACTGAACGACTGCGGCTGCGACTGCGAAACTGCGACCGCGACTATTGCTGCTGCTGCTGCGACGACGACGACTACCACTACCACCACCACCACCGCCGCCGCCACCACCACCACCACCACCACCACCAGAACCATCGCCGCTGCTACTACTTGTCCTCCTGCTGGAGCCAGGAGGGCCGCTGTTTCCTGCACTGAAGAAAGCAAAGGACAGCGTGGCGACTGCGAAGGACGGTTTAGAGCATGGTTAGGGTTTGGTGTTGCCAGGGCAATCGCAAGGAGCTCATATGCAAAAGCGTACCCCGAATTGAGATGGATTCAACCTAGGCCCTATTGCATGGTCATTGAAGCATGCCTTGCGTTTGCACCTTCAGAGCAGAGCCCTTTGAAGGTCCCAACACCGCATCAACTTTGTTGGCATGAGTATGTTAGTTCCCTGTACTTTGGGCATCTCTGTCTCTCCCTCAGGACACCAAGCCGTCTCCCTCACCGCCGGAGTCATCCAGCTCCTTTGCAGACATGGGCTTTGATCGCTCTTTGCTTTCAGGCGTTCCAGTGCGATGATGGTTCAGGAGGGATCCCTCGAGCAGCCAAAGCCCTGGCTCTCGCGAGCTACGGATCTTGCAGCATCTCCTGCCTGTTAGTATTAGTATGTATTATGCATCATTCTTCTTTTTTATGATGACTATTTTTCGGATGAACTACTGTCATTATTGTTATTACAAAGACTATTATTATTATTATTATTACTATTGTAAAAGTGCTCAGAGGCGACTCCAGCAGTGACGAGGTGCCGGGCTTCTGAAACCCGTGGGCAGCCATGGGGAGTTGAGGGTGAACTCGGGACCCGTCTCGGATCCTAAACCCTAAACCCGTGAGTGTGAGCGCCGAAACCCGAAATCCTAAACCCGAAACCCTAAATCCAAAACCCTACACCCTATTGCTCGACAATCCGCAACAAGACTAGTTATCATAGCAACAATATTGGAGTCGGGGGGGCTGTGGGCGTGCACCTTTTTTTCGTTTTTGATAAATGCGTCTCAGTGCTTTTGGAGTCCGGGGGACTGTGGGCGTGCACCTTTTTTTTCGTTTTGGATGATGCATAAATACGTCTCAGTGCTTTTAATGCTTGTGGTGATGTGCAGGTGCTTCATCAACAGCTTTTGTGATCAAGTGACTGCCCCTTAGAGACACTCTTGAGCTCAGATTCCTCTACCTGGTTTGGTTCTCGAGCTGGAAAAGGAAGATGGTGCTCTTAGTTTCGATGAGGCAGTTGGTCGCGTGAATGGTCTAAAACTTCAGGGGCCAGAAACCCGGCCCACGAACACAGATCGGCCAGCAAGCGTTACGGTTGGTGATCTTCCCGTGCGTTTCCTAGACTCGATCTCCGGGAAAGTTGCACAATTTTGTTTTTGTAATATTAATATTAACAACAGTAAACATGGTAGTCATACTATCAATATTCGCGTGTTTTAAAAAATAGTAATAAGAGACTACTGTGAACAATAGTAGCAATAGCAGAAACATCAAAACGAATGACGCCCCAGACTCGCAGATGCTTGTGAGACGGTGTCAGCCAGCGCAAGCTAGGTTATAATGTTGACAGACGGGTAGATGTGCACCACTTTGGCTCGCATAAGCCAGTCCATAGATCTTAAGTCTTTGTTTTCGTCGGCCGAAGAGAGAAACTGTAGGGATCTGATCAGGTCCAACGGGCTCTTTGCTGGCTCTTTCATCTGGTCTCACCCTCTTGTCCCACACGTTGTCGAAGCGAGGAGCCGGAGAAGCCGGCAGGGGGCATCTCGCCGCCCTCTACCCAGGCCCAGGCCGACGGTGTCAGAGTGTAGGATTGAAGGCACGATTCGGGCAACGTTTTCAGTTTCGCCATTGCAGATGATAGATGTCACGACGTCTCTGCAACCCCGATTTGCGTTCGAGATTTTTTTCAGGCGGTGCATCGTGCTTCGATACGCGGCAAACTGCGTCGTGCTGGAGTCTCCCGGCAATTCATGTCGTCTTGGAGAGTTGTCGAGGCAGACGGACCTTTGCATTGGCATTGGCACAGCATCTCGGACGTTCTCTGGCGGTTGCAACGGCACGCGCGAGCACCCAGCCCAGGTGCACAGTTTCATGGCTTTCGCGGAAGGTTTGCATCAGCTTAACAGGCGACCAACTCGCGACCAGGTGCCTTGGCAATCACGGGCTGAGGAGCAGCCTTAAAGCCATTACCGCGCCGGAGCCGTAACTAGCAAATCGGTTGAGTGACCATAAGATCTGGGTCTATGGAAAGGGGATAAACAAGTAGGCACAGTGGAACAGTATTTTCGTCATACCACATTCTTAGTTTTGCACGAAAACATCCATACTGCAGCCAGCGCGTGAATGATCGGCGCATCGGTTCTCGCAAACGAAACATAGCCATAGCCTTCACGCCATCCAAGGCAATACCGGGCGCATCCGACGAAATGGGTGTGCCAATGCTGCAGATCCGTCTCTCGGATCTGGAGATTGCAGATGTAAGTCTGCATAGGGCTGATAGATGGCTTTATAGGTTGCGGGCAGTTCTACAAGGGTTCCGTTCAGGAGATCTGCTTGCAACGGTTCTGATGGTTTTCAGACCCCAAATGATGTTGAAGGGCATGATATGGGTACTACATGCAGGAGTTCACGTGGCTTCAAGACTCACTTCGAGGGTCTCGAACGGTCTGTGACGGATGTGGAGGCAGAGGTCAGACACACAAAGCAGCCATGACCATGGAAGAAGTGGAGCTGCCGACCTCTTCAGCAAAGCCTGGAAGCTACTGTAGGCTCTGTCGACGGCCCACGTCCGCATGTGGCCATGGACGCTGCGGTCCCTCGCTTATGCAGTGACAGGATGGCTCCAAGTCTCGTGTTTGTTGTCGGGTCCTCCGGCATCATTGCAGAATTTGGACGCAGAGTGGAGTAGACAGAGAGACGGAGAGGGGGAGGGTGAGTGCTTCCCCAGGAAGTGCGTTCCCCATAACATATGGGGGGCGCCTGGAGCATGGGGGTGGAGGTGGCTCCTCAAACACTTACCCGTACGCAGCAAGCGACGGCGAGCGTTCTGATTCGTACCTATCTATGCATGCATGCATGCATGCATGCATGCATGCATGCATGCATGCATGCATGCATTCAGCCGCCTTTGCTCCACAGGAAATGGTTCGTTCAGGTTTAAGCTCAGATAGCTGTAGTGATATGTGCCTTGATGCCAAAGCTTGGGCGACGTTGAGTCAAGCTGCATGTGATTGCATTTTTCAAGATCTGCGTCTTTAATCTTCTTCGGATCCAGGCCAAACCCGAGTGATTTGGTTGAGGGCGATACAGGCTTGCAGCTTTCTTTCACTGTCTGCTTTGTTCCGCAGATAAGGCAAACGAGGCTCCAGATCAGTCAGCCACCAAAACAGGCCGCAAGACTGGCTCTGGTTGGTGCACTCTGCGACAGAATATGTTATTTTCAGAGTTCTTTCGAAAAGAATCTCAGTGCCTCTGTGAAACTCTTATATAGCACTGGGGCCTTGAGTTGCTGCGTGAAGAAATTATAAAATCTACTGAATGCGCAACTGCGGCGGCGATCGCATAAGCCTTGCTGCTCTAGGATACAACAACTCGAAAGTCTTGTTGTGTATGTGTGTGCGTCTCACCGTCACCGTCTGTGTCCGTGTGTGTCTGTGTCTGTGTGTGTGTGTGTCTGGGCTTAGCGAGCTTCAGGAGCTTTGCGGTTGCAAGCGCCAGAAGCCTTCGCCTCTTCCGAATCCCTGGCCCCACCCGAAACTCGTCAATCTCCGAACCCCTAAAATTGGACACGGGAGGCTCCATCAAAAAGCGGATTGGTGGCTCCAAGACCTCAACCACCCTGTCCGAGCGACTGAGGGAGGCTATCGGGTGTTCTGGGCTTGAGGTTTGGTTCGCTGGTGGCAAGACCCTAAACCCTAAAGTCGTCAAGGTAGCAACGTCAGAGACTCATGAATCCGTGCCTGCCCTGAGCGAGTGTGCGTGTCGAAACCCTAAAAATTCAGCCCAGGGCCTGGGGCTGGAAGCTCGATTGGCGCAACATGTTCAACTTCGCGAGTCTCTTGCTAAGATCCTTTTTCTACGACCACTCTCTTCTTCTGTGGGTTTTGTAGGAAGCTGAAACTCCCCCCCCGTGCTCAACTTGTCAGAGCTCTTCAGAACAACCATGGTACTTGGAATGGCCTGTAGCTTCTGTGGATGATGCTGAAAGACCGTTTCAAAGATGTGTGTTGATGGGTGGCTTGGTGTGTGAAACTGCAAAGGATTATGGTGTCTAAGGTTTCGGCTCAGAAGCCGTTTCTGTGAGCCGAATTGCAGGGTGACAAAGAGGAACTTATTCCGAAGCAGCCTGGCCGAGTAATTAGGAGGAGACTATCAGGAGGCTAGGCTAGGCGCTGTTCGTTTACCAGGAGTTCACGGCGTAGAGTACCCTATTGGGATGCCGTAGCTAGTACACTGTTTCCATTCAGGCGCAGCTGGCGGCTGATGCGGCTTCATCATCAAGGCAAGGGGCAGGGGAGGGGTGAAGACAGGATGTGTGCCCGTTCCAGAAGGAAGGGAAATTCGAAGAGAGGCAACAACGGCTCCTGAAACTCCTGCTGCGAGCATCCTTCCGAAACCCAGACCTCTTTCGTCAGGCAAGGGAGCCAAAATGCATCGGAGAAGCCCCCGACCTCGGCGATGTCGTTGCAGACGTCCATGCTGAAAACCATGCCCAGCTTGCATGCTTGGGACGAGGGACTTCGGCTCTCCCATCAAGACACTTGAAAAGGGTTGTCGTCTCAAGGGTTTGAGCACATGCCGCGCCTAGGCGAAGTCTAAGTAAAGCGCATCTTCGCAGGGCCGGAGCTGTACATTGTGATGCTAGAGTGTTGGACAGATCGCGGGAGAAATGACGAGGCCATATACCGGATCTTTTGAGTCCTTTGCAGTAGCACTGGTTGCCAGTATAGAGCTGCCACCCCCCACCCCGTGTTGCGAAGCAACCGTGGCTTCACAAGCATAGGCCATAGGCATTTCCAAGGATGCAACCCATGGTCATGCCAACCACGATCTTAGCCGCGTGCCAGGCTAAAGAAGCCGGCGGTCCAGGACTCCAAGAAGCAATCCTCCACTATGAGCCGTTCCCCCGAATGGGTGCTTTACAGGGCTGTCCGTGTTTTGGAGGACCTCCGAGCAGGGTTTTATTGTCACTTTTTAGGTAGAGCCATACGACAGCGATCTGCATCCGATGAAGTTCGGCCGCAAACTACCTTGCATGACTCCCTCATTCATATAGCTGGGCACGATAAATACAAATACCCCAAGGATTTTGCCAGAGTGCTGCTATTGCCTAGGGCCTAGTTCCGTGATGAATGAGCATTGTAGCCTGCATCTGGGATGCGTGGTGCTGCTTGCGTAGACGATTCGCTCGATGCGACGTTGCCGAGAGCAAATGCTTCATGGCCAGAGCCATTTGAGAGTTGCGACATGTTGGGATTCGTGAGGCCTCGAAAACACGGAGATGTACCAACAGTTCAAACATTACTTGGGCAGAACCTCAGGCTGAGGGCTTTCGCAATTTTTTTTGCGTCGTTGGCGTTTGGAGTTCAAGCTCTCAGGCCTGATTGGAGACTACAACTGGGACAAGGCCGGGAGCTACAGACCTTTGGGATCCTCAAGCCCCATCTCTTGCAGGCTTCAAGAGCTTCCCTCAATCTCCAGTCTTTGACAGCTCCGTTGCTTCACCAACAAAAGCGATGTTATCTCTGCGAGCTAGATCTACGATGAATGAATTAAAACGCCCAGAGCCACTGAACCAGGGCGAGCTTTGAGAGTATCAAGCCGGCAGAATTTGGAGTGCTCAAGTTCGCACCTGGCCCTATCCAGCACAGAGCCATGGCAGTGTTGTCGCTTTTGGGACTTTTGTTCCCCGTCCTTTCGTCATCCCAGTCCCAAGGCGGAGACTACATGAGCCAGTATGCTGCTCCGTACCAGCAGTACATGCAGGGAGCATCTGGCAGTGGTAGTGATGGTTACCAGAAGTACTACAGCAAGTACACTTCGGAGTACGGCTCCGGTGGCGGAGGGTATGACAAGTACATGTCGAAGTACGCTGGCAACTATGCCGCTAAGTACATGCCGTCGTCCGAGTCTGGCAAGTCTTCTGAAGATGCAGAGAAGGCAGTAAGCTTCGCCGCAGCGGAGGTACGGATTGCACCTCTCGGGTCTATCGGGTGTAAGAGTTCCGCTCCAGGCAAGGAATTCTCTAAGCGACCTATCTCTCACCCGAAATCCTCGCGAGTGCCGCCCCCGAGGCTGGCTCGAAGAAGAAAAGCAAGGACGAGTCAGCTGGCCAGAACGGCTTTCAGAAGTATATGGACTATGCCAAGTACACCCAGGGTCAGGGCTCCCAGGCAAGGTAGTGGAAGTTCCAGACACTTGATTTCTGTGCTTGTCAAGTAGCCGGAAGTTGCCAGGTAAGGCAATGACAANCGGCATCTTGCTTTTGTTTGCGAAACTTGGTGCAAGTAGCTGTCCGAACGCACAGCTCTTCGCCCGGCCTTGTTGGCAGGGCGGTGCCGGTGACTACAAGCAGTATATGGACTATTCCAAATATACTCAGGGTCAGGGCTCGCAGGGCGGAGCCTCGGACTACAAGAAGTACATGGAATCCTACAGCGGGGATTACAGCAAGTACATGAAGGGCCAGAGCTCCCAGGCCGGGTAGTTCCAAACAGCTCTTCATTCCAGCTTGATTTCTGCTTTGAGGACTCGGGCTGCCTAGGGTTCAGAGCTTCTGGGAATCTTGCCTCGTTTCTTGTGCAGTCCTTGTGTGGCAGGAGCTGGGGTTTGAGGAATTCAGGATTGATCATTTTAACGCTAGGCCGCCCGCCTCGGCTTGCCAGAGACCAGCACTGTGACAGAACTCATCGACTTGCCGCGGTAATGTGAAGAGCAGAGCGGATGCAGAAGGTGGGAGGGGAGAGGGGATGGGGGGGCGAGGGTGGCCCCGAGGGCACCCCACGTCAGCCAAGCGTCGCTTGCATGGAGGGGGCGGGGGCGTAGGAAATGAGCGCAAAAAAAACGGGTTGGGTGAAACTTTCGGGGTGTCTGAGCTAACCCCCAAGACGCCTGGGCCTCTGGCCTCGGCGGATTTGCATGGGATGTGGCATGAGAGCATGGCAGGGATACAGCACAAAGGCGCGTCATCTGTCGTCCGTGCTTGTCATGTTGTCGGAAGTTGCCAGGTAAGGCAATGACAATTGTTTGATATGGTCTAAGACTCTGAGATGTTTTTTTTTTACTGTGGCGTCTTGCGAAACAAAGGAATATATTTCGTAACGGGAACAAGCTGTCCGTAGTGGGAACCGGTAACAGGAACGGAGCTCAACACCGTAACAGCAACCAACCGATTCCCGTAACTGCCCGCGGGCAGGCCCTCGTAACAGGAACACTTATTTTCACATCCAGCATCTTTTGCCTCCATGATATATATATATATATATATATCAACCCGTGAATCTTATTGAACCCTAAGCTGTATATGCCCCGAACGTGAGCATAAGGCTTTGATGGTCGCAAAGTGGGGGACCGAACACTGGTCCCCTGCAGAAGGGTTGCAACATAGTTTCTGCTGCTTGGCTTTCTGTTACGTGCGGTTCCTGTTCCTACTAGCGCCCGTTCCCGTTACGGTGCGCAGAACTGGTTTCCCTTACTCTCCAAAGCCGCACCGAACACAAAGCTCTTCGCCGTCTTTGTTGGCAGGGCGGTGCCGGTGACTACAAGCAGTATATGGACTATTCCAAATATACTCAGGGTCAGGGCTCGCAGGGCGGAGCCTCGGACTACAAGAGCTGGCGCGGATGTACCCCACGCGGTGCCAGCGGGCCTGGATCTACCAGGAGCGAAACATCAACGGCACGATCATCAATGAAAAGGAATCTAGCAGTTCAGATACTGGGGTTCTGCACTGCTACAGAAAATTCGAAAGCCTCCCGCGATTCTTCGAGAAGGAGGCTAAAGTACGGAGGCGATTTGATGCCGCCATGGAGGCAACTACGCTGGATGGCAAGGCTTATGATCATCGATAGCTTATAAGACAGGGACCCTTCAAGTTCGCCAAAAAGTCGCCGCCAACATCGCCGAAAAATCGGCCAAAAAAGCCTTCGATTTGGAGAAATCAGAATCGATTCTGGAGAAATCCAAACAAACTTGAACTGAAGTCAGACAAATCAAAAGAAGTTTGTTGATTTCGGAGAAATCCAAACAAACTAGAAGTTACTTCGGCGCTTGCGACCTGGGAATCAATTTTGGGCCAAGACGATCAAAGGATTCTGGCGTGTTTTCTGGTCGGTTCTTGTGGTCGGTTTGTTGGTCGAACTTTTGGTCGATTTTGAGATTGCAAAACTTTCTGCTATAAGAATTCACCCTATAACAGCAATCCAAAAATCGACAAAAATCAAAATTAATTCGGAAAAAATCGCCGCAAAATCGAATGATCAGAACTTTGGTTTTCAGAAAATCGAAATAAAATAGATCGGACTGAGAAATCGAAAAACAAGCGGCGATTCGATTTTCAGAAAATCGAAATAAAATCGATCGGGCCAAGAAATCGAAAAAATGGGCGAATTCGATTCCGGAAAATCGAAATAAAATCGATCGGGCCAAGAAATCGAAAAAACATCGGCGAATTCGATTTTCGGAACATCGAAATACCATCGGTCGGATTGAGAAATCGAAAAAACTTTGTTTTGATTTTGTTCGATTCGGGGCACATCAGGCCGTTTTCTTCGATTTTTGATTTGACTTTTTTCTCAATGTTTTTTTGATTTTTTTTAAACCTTTTTGGTGGTTTTGCAGGATCTCCTGTCTTCTACGGCTATTGATGATCATAATGCACGGCAAACTTCGGGAATGCGCTCGTCAACATCAACGGCAGCGACCTTTTCTTCTTATTTTGCATGCATGGAGAACGTGAGGAAGGCCAATATGAATGGCTTGGCGTTCAGATGGACGGCTTCGCCCTGTATAACATTCATTGCAAACCCAGTGGCGATGAGGGGCTCTACACGTTGGAGGTCCAGGAGCTCATGGGCGAGTACAACAGAGCCATCATCGTCGGGGATCACAATATCCACCTGGGCGACTACAATGTTGAGGGCAAGCGAACTGGTGGGATGCCTCGACAGCCAGGGGCACCCGATACCGTCCCGCCACGATGAAGACAGGTGCTTGGACTACGCGGTGACCAAGAACGTGACGACAGCTTTCTCGGAGTTCTCCGAGCACAGCGGCAGCAGCGACCACAAGGCCTTCGGCTTCTTCGTCTGCGGGGACGGCGGGCCAAGGAACCCTATGTCTGGGAATGCGATGGCCTCCAAAACTGCGAGGAGAGGCCTGCTAAGCCTCCTCATGCCGAAGCCTCTCGTCTTGGGTGGCCGATGGTTGGCGAGAGCCTCGAGGTTGCTGCTCGAANTTCTGCGGAACGGTTAGCTTGACGTGGCAGTTTCTGTGAGTGTGGGCGGTGGTTTTCCCACTTTTGGGCCGTATGTCTTTCGGGGCGTGCTGGCCGTCAAACCTCAACATATGGACTATGCCAAGTACACCCAGGGTCAGGGCTCCCAGGCAAGGTAGTGGAAGTTCCAGACACTTGATTTCTGTGCTTGTCAAGTAGCCGGAAGTTGCCAGGTAAGGCAATGACAANATATGGACTATGCCAAGTACACCCAGGGTCAGGGCTCCCAGGCAAGGTAGTGGAAGTTCCAGACACTTGATTTCTGTGCTTGTCAAGTAGCCGGAAGTTGCCAGGTAAGGCAATGACAAAGCAGGTGTATTTAAGATGGTTGTTACTGCGGCATCTTGCTTTTGTTTGCGAAACTTGGTGCAAGTAGCTGTCCGAACGCACAGCTCTTCGCCCGGCCTTGTTGGCAGGGCGGTGCCGGTGACTACAAGCAGTATATGGACTATTCCANCGGCATCTTGCTTTTGTTTGCGAAACTTGGTGCAAGTAGCTGTCCGAACGCACAGCTCTTCGCCCGGCCTTGTTGGCAGGGCGGTGCCGGTGACTACAAGCAGTATATGGACTATTCCAGGGAGCGAGAAAGTACCTCCACGTGGTGCTCCCGGACCTCTTCTTGGGAGGTACAGAACTTTGCCGATATGACCATGATCTACGTGGAGGAGCGTGAATCTAGCAGCTTGGGCTCAGGGGAGCCGCGCAGCTGCTACTATCAATTCGAAGGATGGCGAGCCGAACTGCGATCGAGGACTCGGTGGAGGTTTGGGGGTTTTTGCAGGGTTCGTAGTCTTGGCCGTGGAGAAGGTCGTGAGCCGCTGCTCCGACGGGACAGTGTACAAGGCAGGTGCGAGGCCGCTGCAGAAAGGGGACTTGTGACATGGGGCTTTGGGTGGCCGATGTCAGTGTCGCCTTCGTGGCGCATGTCATGGATGTGTCAGGCATTTTGCTACGTGTGGCACATGCTTTTTGATTTGCTGCTTGCATTGGTGCTGAGGGATGCAGGTGCGTGGAGGTCTAGTGCCCAGGGTCGTGGAGCCCTTCGAGCTCGGCCATGGCAGGACCGTAGGTGCAGAGGGGTGCGTAGTCGTCTTCGGGCCAAACGCATCTTACTGTTGCAACGGCGTACTCAGATTCGTCAGAACTTGCGGGCCACCCCTAGGCCAGCACATTCAGGGCGGATTGTCGCATATATGTGTCGGCGGGCAGGGAACAGCCGCCTTGCGGCGACGAGGCGCAGGCCAGGTCTTCACAAGCTTAGGTGCCGAAGTGGAGGCCGCCGGTGGGTAGTGCGGGTTGTGCCCATCGTCTCTGTGACCTCGTCTGCTCGGGATCGCAGTGTCAGAGCTAGAGTGTTGAGCAGTTCGTTTGAGGACAGTGGTGTTGAGGCGCCCAGCCGGCAAGAGCTGGGTTTTTCCTCTTTTGATTTTGGTAATGCCCCAGGGCAGGAATTAGTTTGTGCAGGTTTTGTGCCTACAGACGTGAGGGAACTCCATAGCAGTGAACTTGCATCGTGTAGGGCGCAGGATGGAAGAGATCATCTTGCTGAGCATCCGAGGCGGGCTGTGCATGATGAAAGCCTTCAGTGCCGTAGCTTCGCTCGGCAAGACGGTGTGCTGAGACAGACAGACATGCCAGTTCACGCTCCGCGAGGGGGCGGCCGTAGCGAAGGAGATTTTCTGAAGGCCCTCCAACAGCTTGTCACTTCGTTCAGCTCCGATGAGGGCATTGCTAAGGTTGGCGGCAAAGGTCAACCGAAGCCTCCTGCCGCCAAGGGCGCGGGAGGTAAGGCTCCAGAGCGTGGCAAGGGCAAGCCAGACAGGCGCAAAGGCACAGCTGACGACCAGCAGCTCCTAGCTGCCATCACGAGGCTGGTCACACGTGCCACCGCTCAAGGACCCGAAGGCTTGTGCAATCGACTCAAGAACGTGCTCGAGTCGGCTCAAGCGGGCCGATCCCTGAAGAGCGGTAGGGCGGCTCGCAAGCAGAAGGCTAAGGATAAGAAGAAAGGCCAGCAGCAGTCTTTCTACGACACCAAAGCATGGCTCCCTGAGAATCCGGGATCCTCCAGCTACTCTGCGGGTAAAGGGAAGGGCCAACAACCGATGGAAGGATGGCAAGTTGACCGATCGCTGCAAGCCATCACTGCAGGCGAGGCGCGGAAACGCCTCGAGGCCCAACAACCTTTAGGAGCTGCCAGCATCGTTGTTAAGGACAGTGAGCAGGCCACCGCATTGCAGAATCTTGCTAAGGTGCATGAGGTCAAGGATAAGGTTGCAATCATTTCTCAGCGTGATTTAGGTGATGGCGCCACCGCAAGAGACGTGACTTGCATTAAGGGAGATCGACGGGAGGTTCGGGAGTGGAAGGCTGTGCCGCTTACTCCGGCGGGTCCCTCTGAAACCCCGACCGTCCGCTTGAAAAGCTCGTTCCAGCCACCGGCGCGTGACCTGCAAACCGTGAGACTCATCGCTGCTAGGGGCTTCATGGAACCAGCCATGTGGGCCACTCTCCAAGACAGCCCGCGAGATGTTGTTACCAAACTCTTGGGCAGCAAGCCGATCAGGGCCGAGGGTTGGAAACTCGTGTCAGGGCCTAGTGAAGATCAGTCATTCGTCGGTTATCTGACTATCGAAAAGGCGGTGGCTCAAAAGATCATAGGATCGTCAGGTCGTTATGGCCTCTTTGTCGGGGCCCTTGCGAGAGACCAGCCGGTGAGGGCGGTGGTTCAGTGGATTCCGCCGGGGGACATGTCCGGAGTGGCTTACTTGCGTGACGTCCTGCAACAGGCCAAAGGCAGGGCATTGGCCTACCGCAAAGGCCAAGGGACGTGTTTGGGCATACGTGCTCAACGAGGAGAAGCCTTGCAGGTGGCTGCCACGTGGCGGGTGCGCGGAGTGCCCAAAAGCTGGAGCGAGGATGATGTTGTCGAGGCTATGACCGGGGCGGGCTTCCACACTGTCTCTGTCATCAGTGAGGCTAGCAACAACCGTCCGTGGCTCATGCGGGGCACCCTGGACAAGGACACCGGCGAGCTGGCGCTCCTGATTGAGGCTGGGCTCAAGACTCTACGGGCTGAGAGGGTTGTCGGGCGTCAGCGCAGTGAAGTTTTCCGTGAGCGACCGTGGAAACCTGAACGTGCTACCAAAGGCAAAGCTACAGGCAAAAGGAAGCCAAACGTTGTCAGTGCGGGTTTTCCTCTCCTCATGGAAATCACCGACGACGACGAGGATGACGGCAAGGCCAAGGATGAAAATCAGTCAGCTCCGGAGGCTATGGCGGTGGAGGGAGTCCACCAAGCGACCCCGCGAAGGGGACCAGAGCCGAGCGGGCAAGGAGTCGTGGGAAGAGAAGGAATGTGGAGGGCAGGGGCACTGTTTCTACAACTGTGTCACGGCGGGCTTTGTGCTCAAGACGTCGCCAGCCTCATTCGAGGAGATCCAGAAGATCCTTGCGGAGAAGGGCCGAGGACTGCGGGCGAGGATTGCCACGTACGTTAAAGAGCATCAAGCTGCGTTTAAGCCGTATTTCCATGTTAATGTGGTTGATCCGGAGGCAGCCGACCAACAGGCCGCCCAAGAGCACATTCACAAAGTCGAGAACGGCGAGGCACCGAAGAATTGGCAAGAATACTTGCAGGCAATTTTCAGGCCGCAGAGGTATGCCGACGAGATTGCATTCCGCGCAGCGGCCGCTCTTCTTGGAGTGAACCTGTGTCTCATCTGTGGTAGCAATCTTGATAAGCCGGACCAGGTATTGTTTTACCAGAACCCTAAGGCGTCGGTGATTCTTTATCTGCGTCATGCATTGGGGCACTACACGCTGCTGATTCCCAGGAGTGAGCAGTTGCCAGATTACGTCATGGCAGGTGCTGACAGCTGAGGTGGCTTCGCCACAGGCTTTCGCCCCCAGAGTCCTCTTCCTGAGCCCAAGCCACAGGTGGCGACAGTCAAGCAGGAACATGCATTATCGACAGGCGTAGCTTCGTGTCCTCTTCCTGAGCCGAAGCCACAGGTGGCGCCAGTCAAGCAGGAACCTGCATTATCGTCAGGCGTAGCTTCGTGTAGTTGTGCAGAGGTTCCCCAGACTTCGAGGGCCGGGGCTATCAAACGCGAGCCCTCGCCAGTGCGCATCATCGCAATGCCCTTGCGTAGGCTGCGGCACAAGGTTAAACTTGAGTCTTTGAGGGAGTGCGGGGTTCATGGGCTCATGAGTGTCACTGCGCCCGCGCAGGCGAGGAATCCCAGCGTGTCGCATCGTCGTCTTCGTCGTAAGACTTCATTTGCTGCACCGCTTCCGGTTAAGCATGAGGTTTCAGGCGCAGGTGCAAAAGGTTTAAAGTCCCACTGGTCCACTTGGGGTCGTGAGGTTTCAGGGGAAGGTGCCCAGGGTCCCAAGGTTAAAGCCGAGCATCCACCAGAGCCAACCGCGTCGGAGCACTGGACCACTCGGGATGCAAAGCTACGCCGTGCAAAGTGCAAGACCGCCAACAATCAGTTTGCGTGGAAGTGCGATGTGTGCAGTGTCACGTTGACCACTGGCCTGTATGATACTTTGAGGTTCGCTCGGAATAATCATATTCGTAGGGTGCATAAAGGTGTTCCGAAGAGCCGGTTTTCACAATTGGGGCCCCCGCCTAGGTGCCCTATCCCCCTTGTGTATGACTGCTCGGACCCTAAGTGGATGTGCTTTCACTGCCATTGGTTTCTCCCAGCATGCCATCGCCGTGTCAAAGCAAACTCGATTGCCAAGCACATTCGCGAATGCGAACAGTGCCCTCTCCATTGGAGCCCTCTCCGCAATCTTTGCGCCATTCTCGAGGAGCATGGGATTCGTACTCTGGGCGAGCATCCGGCACGGCTGGCTCAGCGATTCAAGAGTGAAGTTGATCTGAGGACATATCGGCCAAAGACGTGTAAACAGGAACCGCCATCGAAGCAGGACCCTCGCACCAGCTTCGTGCGCGACCTCACGGCGGACGGGGATGTCGAGCCAAATCCAGGGCCATCCACTTCATGTGACGGCGTCCGCAGGGGTCATAGTACTCAGGTGTGCACGTGGAACTGTCAGGGCAGCCAAAATCTCATGCGCGCTGCTGCAAATGGGCTTCTCTGGGGTTCAGGGGTGGTTATGGTGCAGGAAGCGGGCTTGGATGCACACCTGTGCCGTGAACTTTCGGTGATGGCGGCACATCATCACTTTCACGCTTTCTTCAGGGAGGCTGAGTGCTCCACCGATGCCATTGGCAGGCCTCGGCGAAAGCATGGTCTGGCGACCTTCGTTCATCAGGATTACGGTGCACGGCTCATCTGGTCCAAGGGAGTGCCTGAGACATTTGAGGCTTTGTGTGTGAGAGTTGGGCAGAGCTATGTTATGAATGTCTACCGCGTGCCGAGCGGAGAGCCAACTCCGTACCACGATTCCGTGAACGAGTCCATGCGGCTCGATGGCCACGTGCTGATTGGCGGTGACCACAACTTGGAAGTTGAGGAGCTTCCGAGCTCCCAGGGCTCCGTGAAGTGTGTTAGAGACGAAGGGGGTTCCCCTTTGCCATCTAGGGTCTACGGAAAGCGGTGCATCGATTTCTATCTGTGTAAGGGTGTCTGCTTAGAAGGGTGATCATCGCTGCGTGCAAGCCGAAGCTCGGGACTTGGTACATGCCAGGCGCTGTGAAGACAGTGGCCCTAGGTGGACTGCCCAGCCAACCTCACGCTACTGTTGCCCTGAGGGGGTTTCGAGGGATGCGTGGATGCAGGCTCAGGCCGGGGCTTGGCAACGTACTCAGCTTCCTCTTGAGACGGGCGACACTGAGGCGGAGTGGATTTGGTTTTGTCGCACTGCTGAAACCGGGCTCCGCGAAGCCACGGCGCTGCATAGCACACTGCGGGATCCGCCATTTCGCAGGGCTAAGGGCACCCTTCATCGTGCATTTCCAATCCAAGGCAAGGTAGCTTGCCAGGCGAGACACGGTTCCTATGCTATGAGAAAGCTGCTCAATTTACAGGGGCGCGTCCGTGAGATGTGTCGTCAGTCGGAGCGCGGAGTCGATCCAGCACTTTCTGTCCAGGTTGAGCGTACGTGGCGGGCGTCCCTCGGGGAATGGCCCAGCAGCGCGGAGCCTGAGTGCCTGTTAAGTCTTGTGGATGAGGCTGTTGCTCATCTCCAGCGGGATCAAACGCGATCGGATGTGCACAAGTGGCAACAAGGCATTGCCAAGTGTGGGCGTAAGGCCACGGCCTGGCTGCGTGGTAAGCAACGGGCGGTCACATGCGTCTTACCGCACGATGCTGAGGCGAACCCCAATGAGGCAGTGTCAGTCCGCGGCAGTTTGCACAACATCCGTCGTTACTGGCGTACCATTTGGCGGCGCCCGTCCATCAATCGGGCGCAAGCTGTGCAGCATTGGCGGGATCACGGGAGGAGGTGTTCCTTTCGTGGTCGCTTGGCCGGCATTTTTACAGCGAGGAACCTTGCTGTGCAGGCCAGACGCAAAGCGGGTAGCGCTCCGAGCGTAGATGGATGGTCGGGCGATGAAGTTGCCGCACTTCCTGATGAGGCTTGGCACAGTTTCGCGGTACTCGTCCTTCGATGGTTTCGCCGAGGGGTTTTCCCACGGGTGTGGCATCAAGCCCGTCAAATCCATCTGCCTAAAGACGAGCCCACGATTGCTGCTGGGAGCATGCGAGCGGACCAGCTTCGACCGATCACCATCATGTCGGTATGGTGGCGGATAGTTGGGTCCACCTTTGCCACGCATGAATCGGTGCAACAATGGCTCAACCAAATCGTGGATGAAAGCCAAGTGGGCGGGCTCAAGGGCCGGCAACTGCACATGGGCCTGGCCTGTGTCTGTGAGAGCTTCGAGGAAGGCTCTGCGGTGGCCTCCTTGGACTACCAGAAATGCTTCGACAGCGTGTCGCCTGATCTGGCGTGTGACGTTTTAGCTGAGGCAGGGCTCTCTTCACCAGTTGTTAGAGCCCTTCGTAGTCTGTGGCAACAAACCCGTTTTCTTGAGTTGGGCGGCGTTGTTTTAGACGAGGGGGAGTTCATAGGTGCATCCTTGCCGCAAGGCGATCCGATCAGCCCTTTGGCCCCTCAATGTCCTACTGGCTGCCCCGTGCAAGGATGTCCGAGCCAAGTGCGGAGAAGACTTTCGTCAGAGTGTCTTCTTAGACGACCGTGTCCTGGCCACCGCTGCGAGGTTTATGCCCACGGCACTGCAGACGTGGGATGCGTGGAGCAGGATCCTAGGCCTGCAGGAGAATCGCAGGAAACAAGCGCTGATTTGCAAGAGTGACGCAGGCCAGAGGTCTCTTAGGGAGGCTGGGCTCGGAGGGTTCTTGCAGCATCATGTTAGGGTTTTGGGGGTGGATCTTTGCACAACTTCTACTGCTGAACGGCCCGTCGCAGACGCGCGCATGGCAGAGGCACTGCGCCGAGGTGCTCGCTTGATTAATCCTGCCGTTCCCCTCACGTTTCGTCGGCAGCTTTGGTGCACGAGGATTGTGCCGAAGGCATCGTGGGGTCATGTCTTTGGCCGGCCCAACGAAGTGCTTCTCAAGGAACTGGTAGCGACTTTCAAGAAGGTCGTTTGCAGTCACAGGATGGGGAGCACTGCTTTGCGTAGGATTCTCGAAGGACATGGCATGGATGTTCAATGTTCAGTTCATGGCAGGCATGCATGCCCTTAGAGCTTGGCGCAACACGGGGCGGGCCGATGCGCTGGCCCGGCAGCGTGGTTCTGGTACATGGTTCCAGAACATTGTCCAGTTCCTCGCGGGGCATGGCTGGAGGCACGAGGCACAGGCCACGTTTGTCACTGACGACTGCCGCATGGACCTCATCGCTGAAGATGCTGGCAAGGCCGACCACAAGGTTCGTAACCAGTGGAGGAGGCATCTCTTTCAGGAGTTTTGCTCGGCGTCGCGCAGGGATTCGCAGCAGCTACGTCAGTGGCGATTCAACGACAAGCAGATTGCGCAGGCCAGGGCCCTCTACCAGTCTGCGGCTCAGGAAGGGCGTGCTGTGATGCTGGGCGCGGCGCATTCGACAGCTTTTTACCGTAAGCAGCGCGAGGGTGAGCGACTTCTTGGGTGCAGCCGGTGTGGGCGCGACGTGGTCCCCTCCTGGGATCACCTTGTCTGGGAATGCGATGGCCTCCAAAACTGCGAGGAGAGGCCTGCTAAGCCTCCTCATGCCGAAGCCTCTCGTCTTGGGTGGCCGATGGTTGGCGAGAGCCTCGAGGTTGCTGCTCGAANTGTCTGGGAATGCGATGGCCTCCAAAACTGCGAGGAGAGGCCTGCTAAGCCTCCTCATGCCGAAGCCTCTCGTCTTGGGTGGCCGATGGTTGGCGAGAGCCTCGAGGTTGCTGCTCGAAGGTTGCGATGGATGGGCTGTGTCCGTGAGCAAGTGCGCGAGCGGCCTGGTGGCGGCGAGTAGTCTTTCTGCGGAACGGTTAGCTTGACGTGGCAGTTTCTGTGAGTGTGGGCGGTGGTTTTCCCACTTTTGGGCCGTATGTCTTTCGGGGCGTGCTGGCCGTCAAACCTCAACATATGGACTATNTTCTGCGGAACGGTTAGCTTGACGTGGCAGTTTCTGTGAGTGTGGGCGGTGGTTTTCCCACTTTTGGGCCGTATGTCTTTCGGGGCGTGCTGGCCGTCAAACCTCAACATATGGACTATTCCAAATATACTCAGGGTCAGGGCTCGCAGGGCGGAGCCTCGGACTACAAGAAGTACATGGAATCCTACAGCGGGGATTGCAGCAGCTCACGGGGATGCGCCTCCACGTGGCGTGAGCGGGCCCAGCCATTTGGTTGGGAGCTAAGCATCAAGGACTCGAAGATTGTCGACGAGCTTCGTCTAGAACCGAGCTTCGCTGGGTTCAACTGGGGATTTTGGGGATATGGCGATGCGGGTGTTCCCGCGTGCTTTGATGCGGCGTTGACGCGGTACTGGGACAGCGAGCCCTTCCTGGGGAGATGGGATTGTGGCTCGACCTGCACTGCATTTGATGCTGTCCATGTTTTCTTTTCAGGTGGCGGGGGGGATATCCGCCATGACTTCGATGGCTTCGGCTGTGGTTGGTTCGATCGGCGTCTCCGCACTAGATGGAGGCCAAGTGTGTTTGCAGTTTTTCCTTCATGGCGGGTCTTCTCGGCCTTGGTGGTCCCTTTGAGACCGTCGAGCGCTGGACCAGCGATGTGGGATGTTAATTATTCTACGAGACGGGTCTTTACGGCCTTGGTGGTCCCTTCGAGACCGTCGAGTGCTGGCCCAGTGGAGTGGGATCTTTTCGGAAATTTTTCTTCGAGTCGGGTCTTTGCGGCCTTGGGGGTCCCTGTGAGACCGTCGAGTGCTGACCCAGTGGAGTGGGATGCTTGGCTCCTTCTCTGGATTGCGCAGCTTCTTATTTCGGGGACGGCTTGGATGGAAGCGCATGACATGGCAGGCTATGTGTGCTGCTTTCTTTACGTGAGCGCTTTGCTATGCTTCATTGGAGCATTGGGAGTCGCATGGTTCCCTTCCGCTCGAGGTTTGCGCCATAGGTTCCGGAGGACCAGCAGGTCTTTCGCAGTACCCTTTCGTGTCAGGCAGAAGAGACGCATGTGGAGGCGCATCATGGCCCACAAGCGTCGCGCCAGACAGCTGTCATGCAGACTCAAGCCCAAACGATGGGCATGGGCTGCACGACGTGTGGGCCTCAGGAGGTGTAGTAAGCCTGGGAGCCGCCTTTTACTTCTAGAGTGCCGAGGGAAGGTGAACACAGGGTTGCCGGCCATTGTTCAGTGCAGGCCCCAACGTCGACTTAAGAACAGGGGCGGAGGGTTGCAATCTGTTAGTCGAGCGGTGTACCCAGCTAAAGCATTCGTGTGCCGGCCCCATGTGCTTGATCGGACTGCTGTCACTGCCATTGCGAAGATGCTATCCGCGCGAGGTGTGGAAAGCTTTCATCGGCGGTCGAGCAGTTGTGTAGCAAAATTGCCCGTTTACTCTGGTCTAGTTCCAGGCGCGTCGGGTTTTGCCACAGGTGAAGGCGAGGCAGGTGCCGGGCATGCAAAGGTCTGCCAGGGTCATGCGGAGTTTAAGGGCGATGAGGCGCAGGAGGGGGAACAATGCATTTGTGAACCCATGTGGGCCTCACCACGCCAATTAGTTTGTGCAGATTTTGTGACGGACCAGGTGTTACCAGCGAGCACCTCAGGTTGTGGAGAAGGCCAGGCGCCGGACTGGCGGGATGCGGATGTTACGAGTGTCTGTCTGCGTAGGCAGGGTAGCGCATACACATTGTCAGACTCGCCGTGCAGAGCTCCCAGAGGGGGCGCCAGGGAGGACCAGTCCTTTCTACATGCCTTGCAACATCTCCTTGCCACGCATGGGCAGCCCGGGCCTCAGCAGAGTACGCATCGACTCAACCCCGGAGGTTCGGCTAAGGGCAAGTCGAAGCAGTCGGGCCGTGAAGGCACTGGCAAAGGGGGCAAAAATCCTGCAAAGGAAAGGCAGGCACCTTCTGACGCTAGTGATGCTGATTTGCTTGCCGCATTGACTCGCTTGGTTCACCGTGCCTCGGTCAACGGGGCCACGGGGCTACGAGCACGGTTGGAGTGTTTGGTTATGCATGCCGGAGAGGGGAAAACCCTCAGGAGCAATAGGGCCGAGCGACGTAGGAGAGCGCGCGAAAAGAAGCGACAGACCTTTTATGGTACCGGCTCAGCCTTTGCACCTATGGAGTTTGCCAGTCTTGCCACTGCTATTGGCGGCACTCCTGGGCACCGACAGCCCAATGGCGGGAAAATGCCCCGGCCCTCCCCGGCCCTTGGCAACGGTAAGGGAAAAGGGATAAACTCTCAGGCGTGGCAGGTGGACCGCTCCTTGGCCACCATTTCCGCTGGCGAAGCCAAGCGACGACTTGAGGAGCAGAAGCCCTTGAATGCCGATGCCATAGTGGTTAAGAATAGTAGCCAGGCCGAAAACTTGGTCAACCTTGCCCAGGTCAGCGCCTATAAGGGCCAGGTGGCGGTCATTAGCCAGGAAGACTTGGGAGATCAGGCCAGGAAGGTTGACGTTCCATGCATTAAGGGTGACCGCCGATCCGTCAAACAGTGGAGCTCCGTTGCCCTGACGGCGGAGGGCTGTCCTGCGCAGACGGTCTTGCGTAAGACCTCCACTTTCAAACCGCCGGTGAGGGACGTGAGAACGCTGAGAGTCATGGGCGTGCGTGAGTACATGATGCCCGAGATTTGGCAGGCCCTCAAAGGGTCGCCTGCTGAAGTGGTGGCTAGACTTTTGGGATTGAAACACCTGAAGGCTGAATCTTGGAAGTTTCAGGCCACCCAAGGAGAGCAGGTGCTTGTCGGCTACATGTCCTTCGAGGCTTCGTTGGCCCAAAAAGCCCTTCAGTTGTCAGGAAGGCAGGGATTGTTTGTGGAGCCCTTGGCCCGTGACCAACCACAGAGGCCTTTGGTAGAATGGCTTCAACCCGGTGCCCTTAGCGGCGTGAGCTATCTCCAACAGGCCATTCAGAAGTCTGCTGGAAAACCGTTAGCCTTTCGCAAAGGGCAGGGAGCTGCCTTGGGAGTGCGTTGCGCTAAGGGGGAGGCCGTTGAGCTTCCAGCTGCTTGGCGAGTGCGAGGCGTCCCTAAGAGTTGGTGCGCGGAAGACGTTCTCTCTGCTCTTGAAGGAGCTGATTTCGCTGATGCCAGCGTCATCGCCCCGGCGGAGGGTCCCAAGCCATGGCTCGTTCGGGCCACGTTAGCAGGTGATACGGGGGCTCTTGCGCTGGTGGTTGAGGCGGGGGAGCGTCAGTTGAACCTCGAACGCGTGGTCAGACGTGTTCGTGACAGTCAGGTGCAGGAGAGGGCCTGGCAGCCTAGCCGCGGTAAAGGCCAGGCTAAGGGCAAGGCTGCCGACACTGACGCCGAGCACGGTGGTCAGGAGGCTGCCAAGGAGACCGCGACTAGCCCCATGGAGGTGGAAGCGCCGGATGCTGGTGGGCAGCAGGCTGCTACGGAGTCCGCGCCAGATGTGGCAGGCACACCTGCTGTAGTCTCTGGCAAACGCGCGAGAGAGGACCAGCAGGAGCAAGGCAGGCCTCCTAAGGCGAGCCCCCCTCCGTGGAAGGAAGTCGAGTGCGGAGGTGGTGGTCACTGTTTCTACAACTCCGTTACTGCCGGTTTCATCCTTAAGACCACTGGCGGGTCCTATGAGGAAATCCAAGCTGATCTGCCTGCCAAGGGCAGGGGTCTTCGCAGCAGACTGGCCACGTTCATTGCTGAGTCGCCAGGGAAGTTCAAGCCCTTCTTCCATGTGCCTGAAGTGGACAGCGCTGTCGAAGACAAAGCTGCCGCCCTCGAACACCTGCGCAAAATCGAGGACGGCGATGTACCACAGACATGGGCAGAGTATGCCAAGGCACTTTACCGGCCGGCTCGGTATGCTGACGAGATTGCGTTCAGGGCCACTACCTCATTGCTAGGCGTTAGCCTGTGCCTTGTCTGTGGTGAGCTCGCCAACCCATCACAGGTTCTGCATTATCGGAACGAGAAATCTCAGATTTGCATTTACCTACGACACAGCGCCGGCCATTATACGCTTTTGTTGCCGCACGGCGACTTGCCGAGCTACGCCAAACTTCCACGTGATGCCCTGCCTTCACAGGCTTTTGCGCCACGTGGCGGAGGTGATGAACAGGAATCATGGCTTCAAGCATGTGACACCTCATGGATTCCTCACAGTGCAAGCAGTCCCAGTGCACCCACCTCTGAAAGTCGGGACGCTGGCGAGGCAGGGTCATCCGATTCCAGCGCTGTGAAACATGAAGGGCCTGAGGCTTCAGTTCGCGAGGTAGTAGTGGCTGCTGCAGGAGCTTCGGTTCCGCTCTCCGCTGAAGGGGTTGCTCCTAGGCCTAAACCTGGACTCCGTGTTAAGAAGGGGGCGGTTAAGGTGCACTGGTCCACCACGGCTGCGAGGGCCAGACAGCAGACCCACAAGGTTGGCAAGCGCAAGTTTGGTTGGCGTTGTGACGAGTGCAAGTTGCGCCTTCTGTCGGCGGACTTCGAGAGCTTGAGGCATTTGCGTAATAACCATATACGCCGGGTTCATAAGCATGTTCCCAAGTCGAGGTTCTCTAGGTTAGGCCCTGAACCCCACCGCCCTATTCCCGCAGTCCGGGACTGTGAGAGTCCGGCGTGGATGTGCTTCCACTGCAGGCACTTCCTCCCGGCGGGATGCCATCGCAGGGTCAAAGCTAATAGCATTGCTCGGCACATAAAGTGTTGCAATTCCTGCCCGCCGCACTGGACGCCGCTCAAGAACCTGATTGCCATACTTGAGGACCAGGGCATCCGCGCTGAGGGCATTCACCAAGCGCGATTGGCCAGGCGCTTCAAGCAGGTTGATTTGCAGCAGTATAGACCTCAGGCGTCTGCGGCTTTGCAGCCTCAGCGCGTCCAAGTGGATGCTCAGCTTAAGGGCGGTTTGCAGCAGTCCAGACCTCAGATGTCTGCTGCCGTGCAGCCTCAGCACGCCCAAGGGGTAGCTCAGCCGAAGGGCGTTTGGCAGCGGCCCTTTGGCCGACGCAGGCGCTTGCATGGCAAACAGGAACCGCGCAGATGTTTTGTGAAAGACCTGTGTGAAGACGGAGATGTCGAGTCTCAACCAGGGCCAAGCAGTTTAGCGCTGCAGCTGCGAACTCGGAACGCACAGGGTTTTTACCGCCTCGTTCAGGGACGTAGGTGCTTGCAAGGTAAACAGGACCCGCGCAGATGCTTTGTCAAGGACCTCTGCGAGGACGGAGATGTCGAGCCCAATCCGGGGCCGGGCAGTTTAGCGCAGCAGCTGCTTACTTGGAACGCTCAGGGCTTTAATCACCTCGTGCAGGCGCTTCACTTGAACCTTTTTGAAAGGAATACTTGAAGGTCATCTGGAGGCCTGCCCGGTGGGCGGACGAGATCAGCTTTCGGGCTACATCGGCGTTGCTTGGCATCAGCCTTCGGCTGGTCTGCGGCAGTTTGGACAAACCCGATCAAGTGTTGTCGTACATGAACCCGAAGTCGGCTACGGTGCTGTACTTACATTACTCATTGGGTCATTACACATTGTTGCTCCCCAAGGGCGGGAAACTGCCGGCCTACATCCCACAGGACGATGCAGGGCCGGTTGCTTCGCAGTCATTTGCCCCGCGAGGCGGTGGCAAGCGCCGGTTGGTTCAAGTGGCTGAACAGGGCATTGGGCCGGGAGCTGTTGATGACTCGTGGATTCCGGCTCACGTGAACACTGATGCTGAGCTTGCTCCTCGAAAGGTTGTTAAACGTGAGAGGACACCGGAGGCCGTTGTTTGCAAGCAGCAGCCTCGGGTCGTTGAGGTCAAGCGGGAGCCCTCCCGGTCGGCCGCCGTCACCGCTGAGGGCCGCTGTCCAAAGGTACGCCGTGGTATTCCCGGTGCTTCGGGGGTTGCTAGGAAGGCTCAGGGTGCGTTGGTTAAGGTTGGGGCGGGCAAGTGCAAGCCACGGGCAGTTTGCAAGCGACCAGCTGCTAAGAGCACGTTGGTGAAAAGCGAGCCGCGCTCCGTGTGCGCCGCGGGCCGCCCTGCCACTCAGGCTGCTTCGGGGGTTGCTAGGAGGGCTGAGGGTGCGTTGGTTAAGGTTGGGGCGGGCAAGTGCCAGCCACGGGCAGCTTGCAAGCGACCAGCTACCAAGGGCACGTTGGTGAAAAGCGAGCCGCACTCCGTGTGCGCCGCGGGCCGCCCTGCCACTCAGGTTGCGCGGGTCAAGCCTGAGCCTTCTGCTAAGGTCCAGTGTGAGCCGGGGTCCAGGGGTGCATCTAGAGTGGATGAGCGGCATCCTGAGGCCGAGCATTGGTCCACAGTGGTGGCTCGGAAGCGGGCCGAGCATTGCAGGACACCAGGTGGCCGCTACGGTTGGACGTGTAATGTATGCCATCTTCGTCTCACTTCAGGCGAGTATGAGAAGCTGCGATTCTTGCGGAGCAACCATATCTCTAGGAATCACAAGGGCATGGATAGGCGCCTCTTTGCCCGCTTGGCCGAGCCCCGTCGGCCAATTGGGCTCGTCAGTGACTGCGAGTCGCCAAGCTGGATGTGCTGGCATTGTGGGCTTTTCCTGCCACCATGCCAGCGAAGGGTGAGAGCGAACTCCATTGCTCAACACATTCGTGACTGTGAGGCGTGCCCCCTCGGTTGGACGCCGCTTCAGAACCTGTGTGTCATTCTGGAGGACCACGGCATCGCGACTTTGGGCGTGCATCAGGCGGTGCTTGCCCGGAGATTCCGAGGCATCGACTTGTCCGGCTATAGGCCGCTGCAGTTTTCATGCAAGCAAGAGCCCAGCAAGGGCTACATCCACAAGCTGACAGAGGACGGGGACATTGAGTCCCAACCGGGGCCCTCGGGTCTTCATTTGCTCTCGTGGAACACCCAGGGCTTCAGCAACCTCGCTCAGGCCGTGCAGCTTGACTGTTTTGCGGGATGGGATGTTATCCATCTTCAGGAGCCTAACCTGTCCAAGGCACTCTTCTTGGAGCTCACCCGCATGGGCGAGCGCAAGGGCTTTCATGCATACGGTAGATGTGCTGAGGAGAGAACGGATGCCGTTGGCCGCTACTCGTGCAGGGGCGGGCTTGTTACCTTGGTGCGCCATGGTTTGCCTTCGTTTAGGGTAGGGGACAGGTACCTTGAAGGTGAGTTCGAGTGCCTCTCGGTGTCGGTAGGAGGGTGCCTTTTCCACAATTGGCATCGCAAGCCTGCCGGAGACTTGGAGCTCTATCAGGCCACTGTCAGTGATTGCTTGCGGGAGAGGGGCCCAGCTGTGGCCGTCGGCGATCACAATGCGGACTTCGCGAGCTTCAGCTGTGATCATGGCTGCAAGCACGCTGCCTTGGATGAGTTAGGAGTGCCTCGGCCCACCCGTGTCGGTGGTAGGCGATGCATTGACTTTGGGGTCAGCAGTGGCGGCTATACCTTGTGTGAGCTCGAGTTGTGTGAGAGCACCATCGGTGATCACTTCATGTACGGATGCAGTGTGCAAGGCTCTTGGAGCGGCAGTGGTGGTGCACCGCTTCTTAGGGCTAAGCCTACTACACAGTACCTCCTTCCAGAGAGCGTCTCCGCTCAGGAGTGGACTCAGCTGCAGGCGGACGTTTGGACTGAGGTGCTGGCCCCCCCCGACGGACAGCTCTCGACGGAGCAAGAGTGGAGCTGGTTCAACGCGCAGGCCGAGCTCGCCATGCGCCAGGCCACGACTGCTTGTGGCGCGGTACTCCGTGACCCTCCGGGTAGGCGGCCCAAGGGTTCAGGCTTCGAGGTTCAGGTTCAAGCCGCGGGGGCCCGTGGCTCTGTAGACTGTCAGTCTTGTCAGCTGAAGAGGCTGATGAAACTTCAGGGCAGGCTTCGCGAGTGGCAGCGCCAGACTGGCATAGGGCGGGACACTAGTGCTGTGCAAGCGAATGTGATGCGCTCATGGCTGCCTCGACTGGGTGGCTTCCCTCACGACGTTGGCGAGGCCCTTGCAGTTGTGGCGCAAGGGATTGCCGATGCCCAGCAGGAGCGCACTCGTGCATCCATCAACCGATGGAAACAGGACCTCGCCAAACGGGGTAAGGAGGCTTCCAGGTGGCTCAAGGGCAAAGGTCACGTCGCGACGCGGGTGGCGCCTCATGACGCTGCCGAGGATGCGCCGGCCGGCCCGCTCTCAGTCGGCGATAGCTTGGGCAACCTGCGTGACTTTTGGCGTGGGATCTGGGATAGGCCCTCGTGTGACCACGCGGCTGCAGTGAGCCGATGGCAACAGCATGGGCGTCGACACCGGTTCAGTGGACGAGCTTCCTCGCTGTGGGAGCCTGCGGCTCTGCACGCTGCTGCTCGGGCCAAACCGGTTGGGGGCGCCGGCCCATGTGGTTGGTCTGGCCAGGAGACTTCGACTTGGCCAGCCCGCGCTTGGGAGATCTACAGTCAACTTGTTGACCGATGGATGAGGCGTGGAGTTTTTCCTCGGGCATGGAGCCAGGTGCGCCAGGTCCATTTGCCCAAGGAGGAGAGCTCAGCTGCTGAGGCCCATGTTCGGGCTGACAAGCTTCGGCCGATCGTTGTCATGTCCATCTTGTGGAGAATCGTCAGCTCGGCGGCGGCCTCCCACGAGAAGATGCAGCGGTGGGTTCAGCGTGTGGTGGAGCCGGAGCAGTGCGGAGGCATCCGCGGTCGCCATGCGCACCATGGCTTAGGGCGCCTGTGTCAGTCGTTCCAGAAAGGTGCTGTGCTTACCAGCCTTGACCTGGAGAAGTGCTTCGACCATGTTCACCCGAATATGGTGCTGCGCATCTTGGAGGCCGCTGGGTTTCCCAAGAGCTTGACTGCGGCCATGGCCCACGCTTGGTCGCAAGAACGGTTTTTGGAAGTCAGTGGATATGTGCTTGGAGAGGCCCAGCTTGTGCACTCTTCCATGCCTCAAGGGGACGGGCTCTCCCCGTTGGCCCTCAATGTGCTGTTAGCTGCTCCCAGTACTGAGGCGCGGCATCTGCGATGCGAGGAGTTCGAGCAGAGCATTTTCCTTGATGATCGAGCTTTCACCGCGAAGCCTGATGATGTGCCCAGACTTCTCCGGCACTGGGCGAGCTGGTCGGAGTCGTTTGGACTCAAGGAGAACTGCCGCAAGCAGGCCATCGTGACCAGGTGTGCGACAGCAGCGCAGCGGCTCAGAGATCTAGGGTTGGGTCATCTCCTTCGTGGCTCGGCTAGGGTCCTCGGGGTCGACTTCACTGACAGCTTCGGCGGGCAGTGTCCTACTGCCGAGACGCGGCTCGCAACAGCCTTGCAGATGGGCCGCAAGCTCATCCACCCCGGCATCCCGGTCGACATTAGGCGTGATTTGTGGAGGACCAGAGTCATACCGAAGGCGAGCTGGGGACACCTCCTCAAGCCTATCCCTCTTGAGATCGTGAAGGAGTTCAGGACCCTCTTCAAGCGTGTGACTTACGGCCATCGCATGGGCCACAATGGCCTCAGGGCGATCCTGGAGGGCCATGGTATGGAGCTCGGCTTCATGGCTGGCATGCATGCACTGCGCACTTGGCGCGCTTCGGGTGCGGCGCAGGACCTCCTCGTCAGGAGTACTGCTGGCAGCTGGTTTGGGACAGTCTGTGGCTTCTTAGTGGGTCTAGGCTGGCGTCGTGAGGGAGGTGGCATCTTTAGTACCGCGTCGAGGCGCATCGACTGCGTGAACGAGGCCGCTGGCTCTTTGGAGCACAAGATCCGAGCTCAGTGGAGGCAGCAGCTTCACGAGGACTTTGTGCAGGCTGAAAGGCGCGACTCCAGGGCCTTGCGCCTGTGGAACTTTAGCGAGGCTCAGGTGCGGAAGGCCATCCCGATGTACCAAATGGCTGGATCGGACTGCAAAGCGGTCATGTTAGGGGCTGCTCACTCGACTGCCTTTTACCAGAAGCGGAAGTTTGGACAGGTCGCTCAGAGCTGTCCATGGTGTGGAGCCCGTGCCGCCCCGGATTGGGATCATCTGGCATGGCAGTGCAACGGCATGCCGGGTGTAGAGGATAGGCCGCCTGCTCCCCTTCACGCTCCTCAGAGGAGATTGGGGTGGCCCGACACTGGTGAGTGCAGTTCGGTGGCCGCTCGCAGACTGCGATGGCTGGGAAGCGTGCGCGAGGCTGCTCGCGAACAGCTTGGTCGTGAGACTGAGGAGGGAGGGCTCTGAGTCTTCGTCTTCTCCTTCTGCTGCGGTCTACTCCTCAGAGTGTGAGCGAGGCTGGGCCTTAGGGCTTTGTGTCTTGGCAGCCGTCTTTCGGCCCTGGATGCTGGTCTCCGGGCCATGCAGCCAGTCAAACTCAACGCGGGGATTACAGCAAGTACATGAAGGGTCAGAGCTCCCAGGCCAGGTAGTTCCAAACAGCTCTTCATTCCAGCATGATTTCTGCTTTGAGGACTCGGGCTGCCTAGGGTTCAGGGCTTCTGGGAATCTTGCTTCGTTTCTTGTGCAGTCCTTGTGTCGCAGGAGCTGGTTTGAGGAATTCAGGTTGAAGGATGTGCATGGGGTGTAGCATGAGAGCGTCGCAGGNGGAGCTGGTTTGAGGAATTCAGGTTGAAGGATGTGCATGGGGTGTAGCATGAGAGCGTCGCAGGGATGCATCGTCTATCGTTTGTGCTTGTCAAGTTGCCGGCAGTTGCCAGGTAAGGCAATGACAATGTCTGATTTAAGATTGTTTTTACTGCGGCGTTTTGCTTGGGTTTGCGAAACTTGGTGCAAGTAGCTGTTCGAACGCACAGCTCTTCGCCGGCTTTGTTGGCAGGGCGGTGCCGGTGACTACAAGCAGTATATGGACTATTCCAAATATACTCAGGGTCAGGGCTCGCAGGGCGGAGCCTCGGATTACAAGAAGTACATGGAATCCTACAGCGGGGATTACAGCAAGTACATGAAGGGTCAGAGCTCCCAGGCCAGGTAGTTCCAAACAGCTCTTCATTCCAGCTTGATTTCTGCTTTGAGGACTCGGGCTGCCTGGGGTTCAGGGCTTCTGGGAATCTTGCTTCGTTTCTTGTGCAGTCCTTGTGTCGCAGGAGCTGGTTTGAGGAATTCAGGTTGAAGGATGTGCATGGGGTGTAGCATGAGAGCGTCGCAGGNGGAGCTGGTTTGAGGAATTCAGGTTGAAGGATGTGCATGGGGTGTAGCATGAGAGCGTCGCAGGGATGCATCGTCTATCGTTTGTGCTTGTCAAGTTGCCGGCAGTTGCCAGGTAAGGCTGTGACAAATTGAGAAGGTCTACGACTGTTTTTTTTTGCCACGTCTTAAGGAGAACTTGGTCGCTTGGGTTTCTGAAAACGTGGTGCAAATAGCTGTCCGAACAAAAGCTCTTCGCTCGGCCTTGTTGGCAGGGCGGTGCCGGCGACTACAAGCAGTACATGGACTTCTCCAAGTATACTCAGGGTCAGGGCTCGCAGGGTGGAGCCGCCAAAGAGGCGGAGTCCAAAGCAGGCACTGATGGCCCTGCTCTGCTCGTCGCTCCCACTGACAACACAGAGGCAGCAAAGGAGAGTCAGTTGCGCGAGGAGGAGAAGAAACACCTCCGTGAGGAGCTGGCATCCGAGCGCGAGCGATTGCACAAGGAGCTGGCCGGGGAGCAGGAGAAATTGAAAGAGGCCGCGGGGTGTGGGAAGAAGGTGTGAGTGACAAGACAAATCCGCCACCACTACCACAACCCGCAAAACCACCACCACCCCTACCACCCCTACCACCCCTACCACCCCTACCACCCCTACCACCCGTACCACCCCTACCACCACCACCATCATCATCATCATCCTCATCATGCTCATCATCATCGTCATCATCATCATCATCATGTTCATCTTCATCGTCACTGCTGCCATCACTACCTTCACTATCTTCGCCATCCTCGCCGTCATCGCCGTCTTCGTCCACCTCAGTCACAGTCTTTTCCAGCGACTTATGGAGATTTCGAAGCCAGTCACAGAAACCTCGCTTAGTTGTGGTCCCAATAATTACAGTGTACGCAAAGCCGAACAGAGTCGGAGTTCCGAAGCCTCGCTCCGAAATCGTCAGGAGCTGGCGTCCGAGGCTAAGCAGGAGCAACAGGAGCAGAAGCAAAAAACCGCTGAAGCCGCTCCTGCTGAGCTTGCAGCCGGTGCTTGGTCCCAGCCGCTGCTGCTCTCAACGGGGTCTCTTGCCCTTGGAGCGCTCGTCGCCGTCGCCGCCTTTGCAGCCCGCCTGCGCCGCCAGAGGCAGGTGCAGTTGAACGGAGCCGGCGACTATCTCATGTATGCTGAGGCGGCGATCGAGGTCGCATAAGTCTAGAGTCTAGAGGTTGTCTGTCGGATTGGTGCCATTGTGGTCAAGCTGGGCTGTGCGTTACCGGCCGATCGGAACTAGGCCATTTAGGGAGTCTTGAACTGCTAATCTCTTTTAATCTAAACACCCTTGGAACAGTTCGATTTGGAGTGTGCCCCGCCGGCTGCACACACCAGCTACTCTTGCGTTCCGGACAGGGGAAGACTTACAACAGGAATGAACGCAGGTCCTTTTCTTTCATGTATTCCGAGATTTCAGACTCGGAAGTCTTGCTCTAGTCAGCCCTTTTTGCATGCTTCTCTTCCGGACTGCTCCCCTTTCAAACTTTGCAGGACACGTGAAGGTGCTCTGCAGATTCCGCTGTTTGGCGGAGTTAGCTTCAGGGCACGCTTTTGAGCTTCAAGGTGCCTGCAAAAGCTTCAGGCATGCCAGGGCCAGGGCCCATCCTTCGCATCAAGCCGAGGCCTTGCTCGGAGAGTCATTTGAACAAAGGGTTTTTGGATCTGCAAAACTGATTTGAGGCTGGTTCAGGTGCATGTGGTGCCCAGGACCCGAAACAGAATGCCTGGCTTTTGGATGCGAAGACATGAGGTTCCCATGCCCTCACTCCAGACCACAGAGGCAAGCCCGAGGCCCTCTGTCGGATAACTCCTAGGCATATTGAGAGCTCCATGCGATGTGGCAAAATGATCAGCAAGGACCGGCTGCAGGCCAGTCGCCCAAGAAGAAGCCAGTGTGATACGTGTCCGAAATTTCCGAAGTAGATTCCATAGGATCCTTACAATCCTGAGAGCAAAGAGCCCGTACGCGCAGCGCATGTGTCATGTGTGGTCTAACTGAAGGCGATCACCGGCCCGACGTGCTCGAGCGGTAGACGCGTTGTTCTTCAAAGCAGCGTGACCCCGACCCCCAGAGCCGAATGCACAAAGCTGAGTCAATCCAGCCGGAGGGCTGCTGCCAATCGGTCGATCCACAGACAGCTTCTGGGAGACCTCCAAAGCTTGCTACTGCGCCAGCTTTAGGATCCGTTGGGCGGTGTCGACTGGTGTAAGAAGTTGATTTATCGGGACCTCCCCCACCTTGTCGGAAGCCAGTGAGTTGTCAACGAAGTCGGGAGCAACAAAATCGGTCCTATCAGTTTCATCCTCCCGCATAGCTCCGAAAGCTACGCTCCAGGCTAAACTGCTACGATAGGGTAAACCCGGAGATGTGGCTAAACTGCTACAACCTGCAATAAGTTAAGCATCTTAACTTCCAATCCGACGCCCTACTACTGCAGACGCTGAAGAAGTTCGACACTCTCCTTCGAAGGGGTGGCCTGCAAAACCGGAGTGCAAATCAAGGCCAGTTGCCGTCTTTTGGTTGCTCAGTTCCAGTGGCATATTCTGTGCGGGATCGCAGAGAGTTCAACCGGCAGACAAGAGAAAATTCGAGGTAGTTTGAGTGTCCTGTGGCTCACGAACAATGTCACGTGCTGCTCAGCGGGCGGACTACTTGCGAAACTCAGAATCGGGGCCTTCTGCTATCCCGCAGATGTTCCGCAGTCTGACTGATCTAAGTGGCAGTCTGGGCAACATGCAGGTGTCCTTGGCTTGGGTCTCCATTTGGATGCCTCTGAACGGAGTGCTCGTCTTTCCACGGGGTACTTCCCAGACCCCGCACTCTTGAGCGCCACAGGGTACTGGGAAAGCCACTTTGCCTACGACGTGGGGCCGGACGGTCCTTTGTCAAGCCGGGTTCTCGGCGCTGCTCTAGACTCTAGACTCTAGACTCTAGACAGAAAGCAGTGCTTGTTGCCCAGAACTGAAACTGCGCCCTCGAGAGATGCGTAGAATGAAGCGTATGAACCGCATGAATTTGGACTGAACAGAAATATCGCATGAAGTAAATGAACAGTGAGAACAGTCCGAGCAGTAAGGACAGTACGAGCACAGGTTTGAAGCATGAGCAGTACGATTTTAGTGCAAGGGTAGCCAGTTGTGAAAGTTACCGAGGCCGTCTGCCGGACTCGGAGGGTCGGCCTTTGTCTGCCCCGGGGTGCATCCTCGGCTCTGGGGGCTTCTTTGGATCTTCGGCACATTTGCGGATAAGCTCCAGAGTTCACTTCAGGCATAGGCATGAATGCCCCACAGGAGCATGCCCACACGAACAAGGCGACAGATCCAATGACAGAGCTCTGTTATGCTGTCAATTTGTGCGGGGGTGCATATTCGGGGCGAAGGATTCCTTGAGCTTCTTGGCAGCATGCGCATGTATTGTTTCGTTTCAAGCACAGATGTGGGAGAAGGAGTCTGCATTAGGATGGAGACCACGACTGTCCTGGCCAAAGGTGCCGCCCCATCAAGCACCGGCCGCAGCCGATCAAGGAAGAAGTGGAGAAAACGGATGAGTCGTGGCTCTCCTGCATTCTGACTTCAGGTGTTTGACTTTAGACGCCTGCCTCTAAGTTTCACTGGGGAGGGGTTTAGCTACAGCTCGTGATAGACCTTCGAACCTATGCAGGCTTACCTGATGTGTGCGAGTTGAGTTGTCAGAGTTCAACAATGCAGAGAGACCCCACGTGCAAAACCCAGCACCACAGCAGGAGCCGAGACAGTCTTAAACCCAGCTACGTGTCACCCCAGACTTGTCCTTGCCTGCCTTGGGGGAGACTCCCAGACTCTACACTCGACAGATGAAACCTAAACCCTCCCTGAACGGCAACAAGTCGGAGTGTGAGACAGCTGGAGCTCAGTCCTGGCGGCTCTTCTCCGTCGAAGAGTCCATCGATACCTCCGGCGACCCCTGTGGACACAGAGCAGCCGCCTGCAGAGCCCGAGGAAGGAGGTTCGTTGGGATTCAGATTTTGACCCCAGCAGTCTGGTAGAAGGTTCGAGTGTCTCTTACCTCACTAACATCATGGGTGCACAGCTCTTCCTTCGGCGATGAAAGTAGTGTCCGGATTTGGGCCGGTTGGTGTCTTTCTGCTGACGAAGTTGAGACCGGTGGGGCGTCGTAGTGCCCTAGAGCCCGGAGCCTTCAGCACAGACCGCAAACTGGGGTATCAGGAGGCTTGGTGCTGTTTTGGGACGACCATGCGTCTTGTGTGTCAAGCGGAGGAACTTCTGCCCGAGCCAGGTGAGAAGAGGGCTTCCAAGAACACCCCGCTGCTGCTGTCCCTGGCGCGCTTCATGACGAAGGTCAAAGCAAAAAAGTCCAAGAGGCCGATCCAAGTAGGATCGGAAAGGCAGTTTTCAGCTGCTGTGGCGCGGTTCCGGGGCGGCATCAGCGTGGATCAACTTTGCCATAAACACCCGCAGTAACATGACCAGAAGTACCAGAAGACTTCCGCTTCGCCTGCCTCCACGGTTGCAGCAAATATTGTCCACTGCACCGCACCAAACAGTAGCATGGAATAGCACTGTATGCAATTGTATGCAGTTTGTTCTCATGTTTCGGCTTAGGCAGCCGCCTCGTCACCCTTAAGTCTTCTGCAAGCTTCCCAACTATTGATGCATGTGGTATCTCTTCCGTGGCATCTAAGGCCTTAGGCATCCTTACACCCTTGGTTCCAGCAGTATCAAGCCTCAGGGAGAAGCTGGAAGAATTCTTCTACGTCGCCGAGCAGAAGGTGGAGAAGTGTCAGATGTTCTGCTTGTCGCAGGGTCTTCAATTGAAAAGGTCTACTTGTAACTGTAACTGACCAACTAACTTGTGGAACTGAACCTTGGGCCCTGGCCTTCAAGCCCGCACCCGTGATGGGGAAATGTTAGCAACAACCGTCATGATCAGCACAACAACAAGACGAGCAACAGCAATAAAGTATCGACAGGACGAAGGCCAGCAAAACAACGGGTTCATCTCCCCTAAGACCCAAACATGCCGTTGAAGCCTGTGCGAGTGCGAGAGACCCGAAACACTGCCACACCCGCACGATTCAAAGATCAAGAGCTAGCTTTCGGCTTTCGGGCCTTGGGGTCAGGCGAAGTGGAGTCGGCGACCGTCGAAGCCCCGGCTCCTCACGCAAGAAATGGAAGAGGACTTGCCTGAGTCGTTCTGCACAACCTTGTTGAGAGGGATAGGAAGAGAGAGGGAGAGGGTTTTTCTTTCCCTGTAAACAACGGGTGGGCTAGACGGTCGGGAGTCCTGACAAGCCCCTCAAGCTGGGAGACGAATATTTTCCTTTCCGGCCCTCAGAGAGTTTGTCTAAAGGGTGTCTTGTGCCGGGGCCTTCCTCCCATGCAAACTCTTGAGCATTCAGCTTTCGCTTCGAGCAACCTGAATGGAGGCGGAGAGGAATGATGAAGACCCCTATGCTGTTGCAAAGGGTTTCCCTTGGTTGTCAGGGGGATGCACACGTAAATGTGACGACAACCCTTGTTTCATCTTAAAGCCTAGGTAGCTTTGTCTTTTCATCATATACCCGTCTCTGACTCTATGGGTTATGTCGTACATGCACACTGTACGTCTACAAAGAGACTTTGCCCTTGCCATCATGCAGCTGACCACAATCGTAGGTCGTCTATTTGGAGAGGGCTTCTGAATTCAGGTCACCTGAGGGCGAGCAGGCGTTGGTAAAGAAACTAGATGAATCGGATTAACAGGTTCGAAACAGCTGCCCGAGAAAGCTTGCCACAATTGCCGTATAGTGAGTGCGAGCGTATGGTAGTCTTCGGAGACGCGCTTGCTTCAAGCAAAAATAACAGCTTGTACTCTGATGGGCCAGAGCCTGCAACAGTGGTCCGACAGCGACAGGAGTGGGCCGAGCTCCAGGACAAGGTGCGTATGGAGAAAGGCCCGGTCTTGAATTGACAGCTGGAAGGGTGTAGCTTAGTCTGAGAAGAGTAGACAGCCTGAAGGACAACATGCGTTGTAAATTACAGACAGCCATTGTGCCGGTAGCAGCCATGCCGAAGAAGATGGTGACAATGATGATGCCGGCGGCGGTGGTGATAGTTATGTGGATGAGAAGGACGAAGATAACATAACACGGACGACGGTGGTCATGACAATAATTCTGCTCAGCGACGAGCAGGATGAGGATGGTACTGACCATGACGGCCATTACGATTTTTTTTTGCTCTTCTTGATTCTTGAGTGTGGTGAGGATGATGACAACGATGATGGCGAACACTGATGATAGCTGTGCCTTGAAGATGGTGGTCGATTTTGATGACTACTTTAGTGGTCGTGATGACCACGATGACAGCGATGAGCAATGAAAGCACGAATAAGAGGAAGACTGCCATGATGCGGGTTGGTGGCGGTGGCGGTGTTACCTGCTTTTGCCTTGACACTGTTCTGGTCGTTGTCATGGTTCTTGAAACGGCCCTAGTAGTCGTTCTGGCAGTTGCAGTCGTTGTGCTTGCGGTCATGGTCGTCCTGGCTGTTCACATTGATCGCTGCTGTTGTCATGATCGCTGTCCCCATCCTCCTCCTCCTCCTCTGCCTCTCAATTGCCATCACTGGCGTCGATATCTTCGTTACTGGGGTCTGTGTCAGGCCGTTCTGCTTCCATGCTCGTTGAAGCAATTTATTTGTTTTGGCTGCTTATGTGCATACTAGACTGGGGCTCGGCACCCACGCACCAGCTCAGTGCAGGCAAGTGGATTCAGCACTCGCGACGCAAGGTGGAAGCGATGTTCCAGGCTGGGACAAGTTAAGATGTTCAAGTCGATCAAAGCGCCAGATAGAGATATGTAGCGTGCATGGCAGCCATCAGTATCCTACTCCGCAGTCTTTCGGTCACCAGCTTTTGTCATGAACGCCTCAGTTCCAGGATGAGGGGGCATCCTCTGTACTGTGGCCACCTCTGAGCTGCGAGTTGTGATTGCTCAGGAGGAAGAGTTCGGCGAGAACTGGGATCGTCAGCAGCGGACCCTTCAGAGCCATGACTGCCACAGCAGGAAGACAGTTGCCATGCTGTTATGTTACTGTATTGCTATGATCTTTGTTAGTTTATCCTCTCTGCATGTTGTAATGTGGCAAGACCTGTACGAAGATCCACACATCGCATGTCCACCGATGCATCGTGCAGAGACGAATATGTTGTGCTCTCAGTTGCCTCAGTTGTGCGATTTCGATAGGACCCCCATGTTAGCCAGATGTGCGCCTGATGTGCGCTACCACGAACTAGATGTCACGATGGGTCAACTTCTGCATGCTGTGCTGCGGATATGTATATTGCTTTATTTTATATCTCAATATGTACGTATGTATATAGGGTGTACATCTTGTCGTGTAGGAATTGATAGAGCCCGAGGCGTGAGAGGAATCCGAGACAGCAGGACAACATCTTCGACACGCTCTCTTTCGTGAGGTGTGTCTGCTCCGGGGACGAAGGAATCATCAGAGAGGTCTAGATTCAACGAAGGGTTTCGGGCCTAGGGGATTGCCGGCCGTCATCAAACACCTGCAAACGGCAGGTGCGGTAGTCCAACGGTCGATGGTGTGCGGTGTTTTGGAAATGGTGCTTTCGAGCTCATAGTGAAGGAACCCCAAAGCCGAGTCCTGATGGTTTGATCTGTCAGAGTGCAAAACACCTGAACTAGTTACCTAGTTTGTTGCGCTATGCCTCAACAACTGCGAGACACATTGATGGCAGGTGGAAGGTGAACAGGCAGCTTCGGCAAGCTATGCAGGAGCGTGGAAGCCGTACATGTAGACTTCCAGGATTTTGATTTGGGGATCCAGGATGGGTGTTCCGGACGAAATTTGTGTGAACGTCTTGGTTCGACGAAGACACTTTTAGAATGTCTTAGAGTCTTGAACTCCAGAGCTCCGGGGGAAGGTGGGATGCCAGTAGTACTGTAGAAGCCGGTTGCCACTCCAGGATGTGGAGAAGGGCAACAAGGTCAACCTCCCGAGGAAGCAGGACAGCTTAACCGACACGAAGACTGCTTCACAAGAGCTACTTTGCTTCGCCAAACTTACTGTTATCATATTGTGCTTGCACGAGATCTGTTATGGCTCCTTCTCCCACGACCACGACGACTTTTGCTTCCACTAACTACGACGACGACTACTACTTCAATGTAATGTTATGTCATGGTATGTTATGTTATGTTATGTTATGGTCTGTCTGTCTGGAGTCTGCCTGTCTGTCTGTCTGTCTGTCCGTCTGCCTGTCTGTCTGTGGCTGTCTGTCCGTCTGCCTGGCTGTCTGTCTGTATGTATGTATGTACGTACGAATTTTTAATCTTTATACTAACGTCTAACCGATACCATATGTCCGAATCTACATCCGAATTATATTTCCAAATCTTCATCCCTCTATATCCGGATCTGCATCCAAATCCACGTTTGACTATGAGCCATTTTCCAGAGGACCGCTCGGCCGGGCCCCCGCCGCCGGATCCTGTGTGGATAGTGGGCGACCGGGAGGATTCAGGCGGGGTTGGTGGGGCCGGTGGTTCAGCTGAACAGGATCACTCAAAGGGCTCTAGGATGTAGGATCGAGGGTTACCGGGCAGGATTCAGGTGGGGTTGGGAAGTGCGTTCGGGTTTTAGGATTGGACTGCCGATGATTGAATCGAGGAGTGTTTGCTTGAGCCCAATCCAAGCCCATGCTGACTTGGGATATAGGGTTTTACGTCAATATGATGCTTCTTCAGACGTCCGGCCCCAGCCCGTGACTCAAAAGAAGCGGTTTTGACAAGCAGGGTTCAGATAGGAGGGTTGGGGCGGGGCTTGGAAGCTGCAGGAATCCCCGTGTAGCAGGCATAGAACTTGCAATGTTGGAGATTTGAACAGTTGAGGCATCCTGCGGAAGATTTTCCCTCCATTCCGTGGATCTCAGGCCCTTAGGTTCAGCAATGTGTGGTCGATCTACGAAAAAGCTTTATCGAAGTTTCATAAAACCTGAAATCTGTCCGCTTCAGGCTTGGAGAAGGCAAGGGAAAGGATCGCCACGCTTCGCACCTCGGCGAGCTTCCGGGTCCCACACTTGCTTGCTTTTCAGGGTCTAAGCTCGTAAACCCGCCGTTCCCGGAAAGCATGCACAGAGGCCTGGATGCAAAAAGGCTTACGGGCTTGGATACCGCATAATTATGGACCTTCGTTCCTGTATCAGGTTCCAAGAAGTTTGGAGATAAAGCAACACATGGGACTATGCAATAAATTCCTGTTTGTCAAACTTCGGATGTTGGCTCGAAAGACGATGGTAAACTTGCTTTCCAGGGTTCGGTCGTTGTGTTGTTGCGCCATAGAGTAGGAGTCTGACGTTGCTGACGATCCAGTGAGCTTCAATTTCCTAGTGCCGAGACTCGCCCGGAGCTCTTGGGTTTTATTCATGCGTCCGTAATGCTTCGGTAGTAGGGACGAAGGTTGAGGATGGCAAATGGCGAAGAGTAGAGACATCGCCGCGAGGTGCCAAGAAGTACCGTGGGAAACCTTTCATGCCAATGGGCCAGGGCAGAGGCTGGCGTGTGGACCAAGGCTACTCGGATATGATTGTAGCTTTTTTTGGGCTTTGCGGAGCACAATAGAAGAAAAGGAAGCCCGAAGCTCAACAAGACCTGCCTTTCGGCAGCGTGCTGCAGAGGAACGGGTGCTCGTTTTGAGGTGCAGGGCTACATGGAATTTTTGGCGAGCCTCCCGTCAGGCTCAAACCTGCCATTCGGATACACCGTCAAGGACCTTCACGTTCGCTCATTAGTACTTGTAGCTCACTGTTTATATAGCTAATATAGCTTACTCGCGTGGCATGAGCTTCTAAACCCTGCGGCCATGAACCACTCCAGATGTACTGGTTGGGCGCACTAAGTTCATCTGCACACTGTCAACCCTCTTAATCCTAGGCCGCGATCTGCAGGCCTCAAGGTTGAGGTGCTTGGACGGAGACAGCTAAGATCTCTTCGACCACGTTGACGAGCTGTTTCAGCAGTATGGCGAACCCGCCGCCATCAACGAGGACGTGCCGCGGCTGCGCTAGCTGCTAGCTTTATATCCCGTTTCGTGCCCGCCGTATCAAGGTATTGGGCAGTTGCGCACAGTGAACTGGCAACCTCAGGTTTTGAGTTTTCCAAACAACTAACTGTATAGTGTAAAGGGAAAAGAAATGGATCCACACACACACACACTTACACTCACTCTCACTCTCACTCTCACTCTCACTCTCACTCTCACTCTCACTCTCACTCTCACTCTCACTCTCACTCTCACTCTCACTCTCACTCTCACTCTCACTCTCACTCTCACTNGACACGGACACGGACACGGACACGGACACGGACACGGACACGGACACGGACACAGACACACCCACACGCACACGCACGCGCACGCGCACGCGCACGCGCACGCGCACGCGCACACGCACGCGCACGCGCACGCACACGCGCACGCACACGCACATGCACACGCACACGCACACGCGCATGCACACACATGAGATACACACATGCAGTGTGCATGGATGGGCATGTTCACAACCCGGCTTCGCTCGTCAGGCCGATCTTTTTGATGCCCATTTTCCGGACTGCACATGTCACTGTGTCATGGCCACCATTCCCAGAGCATGTAGCACATGTGGAACAATGATGTGAGCATGTTGGGTAGAGCCATACTCTTTGCTGGGAATGCGGGTGTTTCGGAAAGCCATGAGGGAGCCAGCAATGCCAGACCCTACACTCCTCAGCCTAGAAGCTAGATGTATACTACGACGCAGTCCAAATACAGTCGAATATGATTCAATATCGTATTGGGTAAAGGTTAAGAACTTATGAAAAATGGTCGAATATCCTATAGCACACGGTTATCGGGTTGGATAACTCCGTATAGTCTAAACCACTTCCCCACGCTGGAACCGGCCTGCTTTCTCTGCAGACAAGGCCGTAACCACACGGGCTGCTTCCGAAATGGTTGGGGCGAAACAGAAGGCAGGGCGGCAGGTTCTCACTAGCCAGAGGCCCTCAATAATCTGCAGCTGGGGAGCATGTCCTAGTTGAATTATGTAGGTATGGGGGGCCTGTAAGTGGATATGATGCTTGTTAGGATTGTAGCCGTCAGCGACCAGGGCGTTCTTGCATTTTCTTGGCAGCCTCCTCGCTCGCCAACATCATTATGAAGCTGTTAGCCTCCCTGGATTGGCAGGAGCGTCGAGCCTCTGACTCTGCCAGCGTCTGAGTGTCAGAGCAGTCTGCAGCTGCTCATGCCATTGCCCAGCAGCGTGCATTCTTCGTGCTGAAGGTAGGCGCCGTTTAGGGGCAGCTTGCAGCGCTTGAGGATAACACCAGCGCCACCTTCCTTTCCGGATGTCGTTGGCGCATCTGTTACATCCACAGCTGAATTCGAAGAACACAGTTTCGCCCAGGACAGCGAGAGCGGGCACAGTGACAGTTCCTCTGCGCTGCAGAGGCGGGGCCCATGTTGGGGTAATCTCCCAGTCTGATCAGAGAGGTGTCGGATAGCTTGGCTTAGAGTGGCTGTAAATGCCATCTTTCGGCTGTCTCGGTCCGCATATCCTTCCCGGCAAATGCTAGCGGTACCTTCAAGCCAAATGTCGGAACTCCGACTGTCGATGTAACCGAAGCCAAGAAGCCCCGCAGTCACCGCCTTTCGCAGACAACTGATCCAACACATGCTGTGTCAATAAACTTCGTTCTCGAGAACACCATCAAATTTGTGAACTGTGCAAACTCACCATGAGTCTTCATGGGGCATCCGCGCGGGATGATGCAAGCTGACAAGCCTGTGACAAGCCCCTGTACCCGAAGCCGAAGCCAGGCGGGTGGTCTCAGCTCCGGCGAGCATGCGCCGCGTGCAAGCGCGGCGCATCACGCGCTCGCGCGCCAAGGCACTTTGGGCCCTCGGAAGTTCGGAGGTCTCACTCGACGGTTCAATGGCCCGACTATGTAGGATTTGACCCGGCGCAACTACTGTGCAGCAGTTGAGGAGGCGAAGCAGTGCACTGTAGGAGCTTTTCAGAAATCTGGTGGGTTGCGATTGTCTCCACGAAGGAGCTGTCCTTCGGTTAAACGACCACAGGAGACTACGGTATGGTTGTAGGGGGTTTATTTGTTGATCCGGTTTAAGTTCTACGTGACCATCTAGGAAGGCTATCGCAGTGCGGTGTTGATGAAGAAGAAGTGCGGTAGGCCTTTGAGAAGGGACGCCCGGAGAAGAGTTAGTTTTTTGCTGGACCAGCTTACAGTCTAACAGAGCTTCCAGACTCCCGCTTCGATTTCGAGGTTTCGAGTTTTGAAAGTTTCGATGATGCTCCCCCTCCAGCTTTCTTGTGGGCATCACCTCACCCGGTCGGACTATTTCCGAGAATGCCAGTCGCGCGAGCTCTCAGTCCTGCCCCCGTGGATGCGGCAGATGCTCCTCGGCTATTTTCAGGACCCGTCCTGTTTAAGCACTTTTCCACTCTTTCAGACCCGGCTTGGATTCTTTTCCGGGAGGGTAGGTAAAACATCCCTATGAGGATTCACCTGTTTGGGAGTGAAGGGTTTTGCAACCTGTGATTGCACCTCATCGAAACATGGATATGGCTTCCGCAGACTGTCCGAAACGTCCTCAAGCCCAGCCGCAGTTTTTCTCAGGCTCGTACAGGATGACATTTGGCAGCAGCTTCCGGCCAGATCCCCGGTAGTATCTGCTTGCACAGAATATCATTTACATTCGGCTTTTATCCTTACTGCTGTACTCCTCCAGTGAGATGTTGACGATTCCTATTACCGCCATTCGTGTTCCTTTGGCAGTGGTAAGCTTCATCGCCACAGGAGAGCAGTCCGTGGGATCGGACTTGCTGGCTCCAGCCTGTGCGTGTCAAGGGCCGCACAGCTACTGCAGCCTGGCTACCGGAAGCAGAGAGACAGCACTTGCACATGCACGACATGCCACCTTAACATGGTTGAGGTGGTCTCGTTCGTGCAGTGCTTCTTGCTAAGTAATGTATGCTCACCTCCATGTATGTTGCTATGCCGCAGATGCTCGCTAAAGTCGGCAACGGAGCAACCCCGTGAAGGATCAAGGCATTGTTTCGTGCCTCACTGGTCCTTGAGACTAGCTCGTGGTCGTACTGTAGGGGAAAGGTAGGTAGCGCCCTTCTGACATTTGAAATGCTGTTTTTCAGGACCGTGCCATGACGAACTTTGGCTGCAGCCGCTGGATGTTGGATCTTTCGGCCTTCGGGGTGCTAGTTGCTTTCAGTTCTGGCTCGTCTTGAGCTGCTACGGCTCGTGGCTAGGCAGGGTCATGGTGTACCTGGCTGGCAAATGAACGGCAGCTTCGTCATAAGAAGAGCATGAACGAGCTCCCAGCACCCAGCTGAATCAAGCCTTCACCCAAACGAAAAGAGGTTCCCAAGCAGATGCACCCATGACCCTGTTCCTTCAGAGAAGCGTCTCCAGTTACAGTAACACCGGTTTCGTGGCCCCAGCCTGGTCAAGGCCCGAGCAGGTGGCAAAGGCACTTTCGAGAAAGAGCTCCCGAAGCGACAAGCCACGCCGGGTGGCTGAGGTCGGGGAGGGTTTAGGGATTTGGGGTTGGGGGTAGATGGGGCTTTGGCGTTGCTGCTGTAGGGTCGAGGGTGGCGGCCTCTGCGAGCCCACGGTGAGTGGCACAAGAGTTATTGCTTGGAATCTTGATGTGTGTGTACTCGGAGTTTTGCGGAGAAGACTGATTGTGACAGTGATATGAAGGGTTAGAGAGGTTACATATCTTCCTGGCCCACACGAAGTGCCGCTTTCAGGTAGGCATTGCGGAACTGCTGGATGTTCTGTACGAGATGTGGCTTACAGTGCTTGCAGTAGTCGATGAACAACTTCATGCCAGGCTGACAGCCTCGTTTCTCAAGGCATGACAACCTTCAGCTACTTGCAAGAAGTTGCATCAAAACCCGAGCCGGGTGTGTAGTCAGATTGCCGCACCTTTGCTCCGAAAGCTCCCTGGCAACGCTCCCCTCATCCTTTCGTCGCAGGATCCGGTCCTCTTTGTTCGCAAGGCTTGTCGCTCCATCGTCGAGGATCGGCCATAGAGTTACACATACACGTGTAGATGCGGCGGGTGATGGACGCAGAACATGTGCAGATCTCCTGCATTGTGCAGGGCTCTTAGTTGCTGTCTCCCGACCAAGGAGTATGCAGAAAAGGCGCCGGAGGATGCCGCACCGACACTGAAGCCAGAGGCACACACCATGAGTTAAGTTAAAGGATCTTCTCGCAAGAGATCCACCGTTTCAAACTGCGCGCTCGTTGTTGAGTCGGCTCTACTGCAACTGTGCAACTACAAAAAAGTCGTTGGACGCAGCCGCAGAGCACGTATTCATATCAGGAACCTACGAGACCCGGCTCACCTGTGTCGCCGGATACCGAGACAAGACACAACCGTGTGATGGCAGCGTGGCTGCAAGCGCGGGGTTCGGCATCGGATATGCTAAGGCGGCTAGATTTGGATTTATGAAATCCGGAGGACTTGGAATGACTAGGCAGTCTCGTTCAGCCCCATTGCAGCGTGGAGGGGAGGCAAGACTTGTTGTGAAATGGCGTGCACCTAGAGAGTGCGAGACGAAACCCCAAATCAAAGACTTCGGAGGAGATTTTGGAGCGGGACAGCCTCCTTACCCAGGAGAGGCGGAAGTTCGGTATTGGGACCCAGATCGTTTGTGGGTAGTGATGGCGGCAAGATCTTTTTTTAGGTATAAACCCAAGGGCTCGCCAAACGTTTGGTTGTAGTTGCATACCTGCCTGATGGTCCTGATCTTGACGGTACACTCTACTACGCGTGTGCTAGTTGGGTGACAAAACTACTATGATACGTGTTTGTAGGCATTACCATGACTGATACTCCCACCCCACTGTTTACGAAGTTCGGGAGCATTGTGCGCTCCAGGCGAGCACATGCCATGGCTGCCGTAGGGGTGAATTGAAGAGACTTGACAAGAATTGAGGCAAGGCAAGAGGCTCTTCACAGGAGTCAGCAGCAACATAGGAACAGTGATCAGTAATCATGGTATCAATCAACATCAGGAGGAGGAGGAAGTTGTAGAATTAGTAGCAGCAGTCGTCGTCGATGTTGACGATGATGATTATCACGATGATGATGCTATATAGAGTGCTGTTTTTGATCATCATGACGATCATCTCTGGGTTTCTGCTACTAGACCCCAGATCCTCGCGTGGTTAGTGCGACCTTTGTTGGCCAGTGCAAGTTGTATAAGTGCTTCAACCGCAGCCGCAGTCTCTCAGCTGTCCATCGCCCCGCCATGTCCCGCGCGCCGCCCTCGCCTCACAGTCCCCGGCCATTCAAGCGCCTCCGAGGAGGCGCGATGAGGGCTCGGAGTTTGGCTTCTGGCTTGGGCAGGTCTGGGATCGTGCCACGAAGAGAGGCACTTTCAGTCACGTTCAGGCGTAGAAACTCTGTCCCCTCTGACCTGCAAAGCACAACCCGCTTTACGGCTTACTCAACAGAGCGGATTTTGATGCCGAACGACCAACAATAGCAATGTTGCTGGCCCAGAGTCAGGATCGGACGACCTGCCTGCCATGGACGTGGAAGGCGACACAGGCTCGTGCATGGCTCCTGTGTCACAGGGAGATGGCACCGACGAAAAAACTATTGACAGTCGAGCTTTTTCGAGGTCGTTGGTGGCAGAAGTGATTCTTGGAATGAGCTGGCTACTCGTAGATGTTTTCGACGCCAGGCTGCTCGTAAAAAAAATTTCAGGTCAGGCCACATCTTACCAACCGTCAGCCGCGAAACTGCTCGCAGGCAGCGTCTTCAATTGGAGCTGGCCAGCAAGAGTGGACGAGCTAGGCCAAGCGACGGGGAGTGACGTGTTTGCTGCTTATCAGTTCCCCTCAAACAGTAAAACAAAGAATGCCAAGGTCTTGTTGACAGCAACCATATAAGCAGTGCGCGGGCAGAATCTGGTTTTAAAATTTTAGACGGCAAGGAGGTCCCGTGTTTTTCGAGCGCAGCCTGTGTTTCTCACTGCTCAGCATTGGTGATTGGGTGGCTTTGTGTCGGAAGGGCTTGTGCGAAGAGAACTGAAGTTTGACGACGTTGCACCGCTTCTCTTGCAGGCCGCGAGTTGCCGGACTGCCTGGCCGTGACGGACGGCTGGGCTGGTGGAAACGATAGGGTTGAATGGTGCATTGTGGTTTCTGAGTGCTTTCGGCTTGGAGAATGAAGCAGCTCACAAACGCTTTAAGTACGAAGCCGGAAATGAAGCAACAACTGGCCATGATCCTCCGACCATCCTGCTCAAATTCGCACATTTCGGCCGCACTGCTAGGCTACCAGCCGAAACCGGCCCGGCCAAAACCCAGCTGTCAAGCTCAACGACATGTGAAACACTGGCCGACTCGAAGTTCGAGCGCTGAATCCAGAAGCCCCGAGTTGAAACACATGTCGTATGTGACCTCGGGAACAGATCCCAGAAAACCTTTTCGATCCAAGACAGCAAGAGGATGACTCACTGACGCTTACCTGGGCGCAGCTCTCCCGGAGGTCGAAGGCACCCCCGTGAGTACGCAGACTGATTTCAGTGGAGCCGTTCCGGGGACATAGCCGTTCTGGGGACATCCTTAGCAAGCTCTGCCGCATCTCGAAAATCCCACTCGACTGATCGGCCTCCTCGACAGGTAGCTCTTGTTCGGGTCTGGAAGATTGACCCTTAGAATTGGGCTCTAAGATGCCTCGACCTACCCGGCATACTCGGCAAATTCCCTTCTGCCAGTGCTTCTTGTCCTGCAAAGTAGATTGATGCGGTCGGCTGGGCGGCCAGGTTTCCAATCCATCTCAAGAAGCACCTTGCGGTACACATGTGACGCTGGTTCCTCCCAGCCTGCTAATCTTCAAGGCCTAGTGATGTCGCTTAAGGATTCCTGCCGCCTGCAGGCCGTTGCTGCGGCCCTCCGGTCCTTAGGACTAACCGGGAGCCCCTCCAGCGTCTATCCGCCACCCGTCTGCAAAAGCAGAACCCCTAAACAAGCAGAGCACAGAAACAGCGGTGTCGGGCGTCTTGATGTCATCAGAAGGGGCCCTGCTGTAGCAGACGTGAAGCCGGCTTCGTTGCCAACACTGTTGGAGGAATCGCAGAGTTTGAGATGCCAGAGCATCATGTCCTTTGCTCAGGAAACGCTTTGGGGACATCGTTGGCGCGCCGCCCCCCATGGTCTTCTTCTTAGCATACGGCCTCGGATGGCCCAAGGCTCGTGATTCGATGGACGGCCTTGCAAGGGTCGCGACATGCGAGCAGTCTGGGCCCATGAGAACGGATTGCACTTGGCAATGTCTGGCGATGGCAAGTGGTAACTGGAGGAGCATGTGCCAGGGTTTCGTTGCTGCATGTTCTACCAGTCGAACCTCTGAGGTAGTTATGCTGCCTCACGCCGCTGAGTCCTTGATCCTCGTCCTTGGCGTTTTGCGCCAGGGCTTCCCTGTACTACCCCTGAGTATCACCCACGGCAACAGGACCTGCGGAGAACGTGCAAAGTAAGTCTGGGGGTTATTTGTGATGTCGACAGGCCTTGACTGCGTTCAGACACGTCCGAGGACAGTTCACATGCCCGTGAAGCGCAACCCCAATTCTCAACCCCGCAGCCTGTTAAGCCCGAGACTGGGGCAGGACGCAGCTGCTCCAACGATATCAGGACGGAGTGCAAGAGTGGGCCGAAACCGCTGAAGGGGCCGACTTGGTCAAGAATCGATATCTTCTGGCATTCGTAAGCTGGCGTGAAAACCTCAGATCCGCCTTTACATTCGCTCACGGCCTTCCTGGACAATTCTTCCCTCGCATGTTGGCCCAACATAGCTGATGCCGACTCTGGGTCAAGCAGAGCCAATCCGGGAGAGACTATCCCCAACAGCTCGGCATCATTACTCTGTGGTTATTTTACTCAAATATCAGTCTGATAGCCTCGCACCCGACTCTCACAGCTGCTCCAGCGCTGGCTGCGCCTTCGATGCCCCTGAGCCCTGGAACTAGTGGGGTTCTTATCGGTGTGGAGGAAGCAATGGCCCTCTTCGAGCCGGTGGCAGTGATTACCGACTCACCCTTGGTATCGGAGCTTCAAGCTCACCGGCCGGCGCTGCAGGCTCTGCGAAGTCGCTTTATAGAGTCTGGGGCTTTTTGGTTCTTTGGGGCGTGCGCGGTCCTTTGCATTCCGTATTTGTCGGGGTCATCTGACACCCGCAACCCGAAACCTCGGAGTCGAAAACCCTGAACACCCGAAACGGCTGCCGCATTCGGGCCGGGTGCTGCCTTGCCGGTACATGCCTGTTAGTAACCGCGGAGTTGAGGTTGATACTGATGGTGGGGCCTCTCCCTTGTCGGGTTTGTTGTCGCCTGCTTGTATAATGTTCGACCGTTCGATGGTTGCTAGTAGCACGAATCTGAGTTCTTGCCTTATCACGTCACATTGCAAGTAGACTTGTCTCACCTCGCGAGACCGTGGCCAGCATTCTTACCTGGATTGATCCGAAAGTGAGGTCTTAAAACCCCGAAGCCCGCAGGCTGGGTTCTCGAGGATGGAAGAAGGACTGAGAGGAGCAACACGAAACTCTAACCCCCCCCCCCACCCACCCCTCGATGCGGGTACTGTGTCGCACGAATTCATACGGCCGAAAGGTTTTCAGGTACTGAAAAGTCGTGGGTTGGCTAGGAGTCTGGGTCAGCAGGTTGTTTCAGCGCGGGAGCTCCTGGCCTCGGATGAGATCGGGGATTATGAGGACCGCAGGATGGCAAGAGAATCCCTTGCCAGTTCGGCTGTAAGAAGGTTCCATTAAGCTGGACACAGAATGAGAGAAGAATGATGACGTAATTAAGCGTCTCGCCTGCGATTCTCAAGTCCGTGCAACACAGGATGTGCCAAGCTCGACAGAACATGCGTTGGCCTACATGTTCACATCCGGCAGCACAGGCCGACCGCAGGGTCTGTTGCGAGCGATATGCTTCTGTCTTGGAAGGGATCGTGCCCCGATCTCCAGCAGCATCCTCTTTGCCAGAACACTGTAGGCATGCATGCTACATAGAATCCTGATTATGCCGCATGCCAGTGACCTCGACATAAAGATCACGGTTCTCATGAGTACCGGAGCAGATGGCTGATACCGCTTGCCAGGGCAATCGAAGTGCGTGTGCCTGTCAAACCTCATGGCCTACAGCGAGACAGAAGGGTGAGGGGCCAAGTCTGAGTGGCTGATGCTGTGATATGTTTTAACTTTGCAAGTGGCCTCAGTTTGCGTGAACCCCCTCGTATCAGGCTTCACCCCGCACCTGTCTTTGTGCCCCCCTGCAGGGAGGACTTGTTCTCCGACCGGATTTGCCCTGCATTCTGTCGCAATAGCTTCCCTCCGAATCTCCAGAATCGACGAGGTGAGCTTGGTGAGCTTCAGAGAAGAATACCAGACAGTTCAAGTTGCAAGGTACCCAGAGCTGTTCGGCAAGCTCGGGTACCGGGTTGATCCGCACAAGGCACCCCCTTCGGCACAACAGCTGACGTGGTGCTGGGTAGAGCATAGGAGCCTGCACGGCATCATGCGAGTGTCGGCAAGTGAAGTTCAGGGATGAGGTTTTGCTCATGGAGGTCTGAGGATCTGTACAAGTTTGGAGGTGGCAAGCCCTTGAGGCAACGTGTAGCTCGTCTTTCACACACCCACTTGTTCTTACACACTGAGCCTCAGGGGACTATGCATGGCTGAGCAAGTCAATGTGTTCAACGACAAATCCACGAACACCAACAGTCCAAAGCAAACCTGGTTGGAGATTCTCCAGATTCGCGTCTTGCGTGTCTGGTGAGCATTCGTTGGCTGACTTGCTGCAATGCCTGCTTGCCATTGGTCTTGAGAAGAGAGTCTACCTTGACCCACTGATGCACAAGATGAGTACGACAAGCGGTGGTATCCCGATGTCGTGCGAAAGTGCGGCGAGAAAGTATGCAGTGAGCGAAACCAGCCACAGACAGACCTGCTTTGCATGCCTTAATTTTCGTTTCAGGACCGATGGCGAATCGACCATGAGATGGGTTGGTGGGGCGCTGCCTACTTCGGGGAGGTCGACGTTGCTTTGGTCCAGACCTTAGAGGGCTTCTTCAGCGAACGCCTGCAATCGCCGGTACGCAAGGCCGTTTTCTCTGTCTGACATCGCTCGCCCTCTCTCGTTGTCTCTCCTGGTCCCTCTCGCTCCTGTCTCTATCTCTCTCTTTTCAAGGTTGGCTGCTTGCTGAGGCCATGCGCATGGGCATCGTCTTCATGAAGCCCACAGATCCGGACTGGGGAGCTCGTGGCGTGACAGTTTCTGGGGCACTTCCCTCGCAGTTGCGTGCTGGCTGCAACTCTTTCGTTTGCATCATTTGCACTGTCATTTTGTGTGCCCACCTTTGCTCTTGCACCCTGGTAATGCTAGTGGCGCACATGCCATCTCTGCATGGCAGAGAGACGGCTTCATGACTCGGTTGAACCAGGACCACTAGCCCAGGCCAAGGCCGAAGTATGAGATGTAGGTATGCAAGGTTCCGCTTAGAAAAGGGCGACCCTCTCTAGACGCGGTGGGCATGCGGCAAAGCCTGGGACTGCCTCGACACCGGAATGGATGTACACGCTTCGCTACATGCCTCAGCATTACTTGCCAGCATCCGATAGCTTCGCCGCTGCGAGCACGATGCGTCCCCGGCTTTTTGCCCTAAGCTCCGAGAAGCATATCCCAGACCGATCTTGCTTAGGAGTAATCTCTGGCCTGGCGCGAAGAACTTCCCTCCGTGTCTCCGAGTGATCTTCAGCTGGGCCTCTCGGCCCATGCAACTTTGGGGCTGGGTGCGGCTTCAATTTTCGGACTGAGGAGGCGGTTCACATATATTCCGATGGACTCATGGAAAGATCACGCGCCGAAGTTTGCTTGCGTCACTCGTAGATGTGAGGCTTGGGTCTTGATCTCAGAGTGATCTTATGACAGATTTTCAGGCAGAGCGCTGTGATGTGGAGCTGGGCGCCATGTGGACACTCGGCGAAACTGCTAATGCTCATCGGGCTTTTGGGCTAGTCGGGGTCGAAGGAATGGAATTGGTGGGAGTTCGATGTTACAGTTCAGTCAGTGTTGCGGTCACTGTTCTTCACTAATTGCCACCACCGCAGCGTGGACCACGACGACGCCCCGAGTACGACCACGACTACGACGACAAGCACGACCACCACGACGACCAAGACCGACAACGACGACGACTAGCACCAATACTGGCACTGGTGCTAGGACTACGACTACGGCTATGGAATTAACACTGTTAGAAGTCGTGTTATTTGGTTTTGCTGTTTTGGGCGGTTTAGATTCAAGAGAAGTCGCATTTGAAAGCTCTTCAGCCCTGACCCTCAGAAGCACCGGCTTGTAATGTGTGGAGGAAGGCAGCTGGCGTGCGCATGGCCGACCTGCTCATTGCTACGGACCGAGATGCGAAAGAGTTGTGTGCAGACTTCCCGTTGCGAAGAACTCTATGATGAGCATTGCAAGAGGCTTCGGGTCCCCAGCTCAACTTGCAAATCCTTATTTGTGATTGGTCGAAGAAGGGTTCCTCTGGCATAAGACTCACGCAAACGTTCCGGTTGTACCAGCTCCACAGGGACGACTCTCGGAGAAAAATCGAAAAGTTCATTCAACCAGCAGTTTGTGCTCCCAATATCCAAACCCTCTGAGCCGTCGGAGGAGTTTTTCCTGACTTTCGCTTCCTGCAACTTGGAGACAGCGACGAGCGACGGCCGCTGCGCTCATGTGATGCGTCCGCTCGGCAGAGCCAAGGTATCTCGGCATTGGATTGGATGTCCATGGATTTCGACTGAACGAAAGGGTTTGTTGAAGAGCAGCCGGACACGGCGGCCAAGCAGCCAATTTTTGATTTTAGTGCTTTTCACCGGAGCTGCAGGTTTACCTCCTCGACGAGAGCTTCGCCCCCATCGAGGCCAACATTTGCAAGCTGAAGTCTCTCAGAACTCAGAACCAGAGTAACCATAGTCTCCAGCCGCGTGCTCTATGTTTTGGTGACGTGACCTCGCGCTCGGGTCCACCGACCGGTGCAATTTTAGCCGAATTCTTCAGTTAGTAGCTAATACAGCTGTCACCACTAGCAAGAGTATCGGCAACGTCCATGCCATGAGGAGACCTCCGACGGAGAGGTGTCGGGCTTGCTGGGTGTGGCCGGGCCGCAGGCGGGGTAGGGGCCAGGGGCAATGCTGTGGCCCTGGAACCCATCACGTTTGCAAGCAGATGATAATTGCAGTTTTCTGAGCACGGATAGCGCACTGGGTAGTCTAATAGTCTAATTTCTGGACGGCTGTCTTGTGATTCACAGGCTCACATGCTTGATGTTTGCCTTTTTCTCGCCTCAACTAAACTTGGTGCTTTGAATTGACTCTCGTGTTCCGAACTCCTCTTAGCTGTTCAGTGAAAGATGGATATCCAGTCTATCCTTACTCTTCCGCTGCGCAATCTAGAGACACCAACCAAAGCCAGCAGCCTGTACTGGCATCTGCCGTTCAGGTCACGCCTGGCTACGTCGAGCGCTGGCAGCTTAAATCACATCTGCACGTGCTCAATACAGCTGTGACGTAGAAGCCAGTCGCTGCGAGCTCGCGGCAATTCCTGGAAGAGACGTCTTGACCTTCCGAGCTGTAAACATAAAGCTGGCATGCACAAAGCTCTCAAAGGAGGCTCCTTTTCTGTGACGGGTCTTTTGGAAGCACCTTAGTCTGCTCCGCGCTCGTCATACGGATCAGGAGCTTCTGTTTGCTGTCTTTCCTGCCACGCCCTGCTAACAGCTAGAGTCAGCTGGAGGCCTCGACGACGGATCCGTGACGATTGGTTCGGGACCCCTCAGCCAAGACATGTTCAAGGCTCGGAGACGGTGTCTCTCAATCCCTTTGCAGGGTCGATGGCTGCAACAAGCAGTTGCTGGCAGGTGATTGATGGTGACTGGGCTTCTGGGCGCACTTGGTACCAGTCTGCGTGCCTGCATCGTTGATGCTTGGTTGTCCTGTTGCTGTGTCGCTGTGGCGCTTAGGTCGCAGTGCCGAAGGACATCATGAAGAAGCAAGGCGATCGTTACATCAGTGTGGGACGAGGCAGAAAGAGCTTTGGGACAGCCCTACGTACAGCCCTAAGTTCAGCAGAGCTGCCTTTCCTTTCCACAGTTCCTTGAGGTGGTGGCACCGTGAAGGTGAAGGGTGGAGTGCTCATGGCCACCAATGTTGCCGAGGCCCGTTGCCTGCGTTTCCTTTTGATCTGAGACAGCCGCTTTCTGAAGGAAGGAGATGCTCCCTAAAGACAGCGTGAGCCTGGAGCCGTCAAGCTTTCGCTTTTGTGGCTCAAGCCTCATTTTGGCTCCCGTGCCGTATCCTTGCACCGAGCCATGTTTGCAACCGACCTCTCCGTTACTGAAGATATCCATGTACTGCTGCTTCAAAGCTCCCATGAGCTGACTGCCACCACTGTGTACAAAGAGCTGGCCCAGCCCATCCACCCGAGCTACGTCTTGCAACGGTTTACTCAAGTTGCTGCCGTGACCGCAGCCGTGACGATTGCTTTGTTGCTCCTCTACGATCTGCTTTTTGGTCTCCGGGTGAAGTACCCCAAGCGAACCCAACGAAAGCTGTCCGACACGGAGCTGGCCTTGCTGACGGGCGCTTTCGCTATGGAGTGGTTTCTGACCGACCAGTTCCTGCCAAGCATTCCAGACATCGCGGCGGAGTTCCAGGTGGAAGAAGCGAGCATCGGCGTCACGCTGCAGATGCACCAAGCTGCTAGTGGCATTTCTACCTTGCTCGTGGCGCCCCTGTCCGACCGAATCGGGCGAAGACCCGTGCTCCTTGCGGGGGTGCTTCTCCTGGTCGTGAGCACTCTTTGTGCCGGCAGCGCGGTCAGCTACCCATGGTTTGTCTTGGGCCGCATTCTGCAAGGTGTCTCGCAGGCCACTGCAACCGCTTCACTCGCGCTGCTCCGCGACTGCTATGAGGACGAGACTGAACGAATGGCGAAACTCTCCGTCTTCGCCGTGGTGGGGCTTTTCGGCCCCACACTGGCTCCCAGCCTGGGAGCACTCCTGGCCTCCTGGATGGGCTGGAGGTTCTCGTTCCTTGCGATCATTCCTCTGCTAGTTGTCATCCTGGGCGGGCTTGTTTTGCGGCTGGAGGAGACGGTGCCGGAGAACGCTGGCGAATCGATCTTCATAGCGGCGAAGCGGACTCTGTGCAACCTTCGCCGCTTCCTGATGATTGTAGCACAAACTGTTCTGGTTGCCATGATCACGGTCATTGGTGCCAGACATTCTGTGAACCTGGAGGAAGAGTATGGCTTGCCCCTCATGCAAACAGCATTGGTGATCTCGTGCTTTTCAGCACCCTCCATATTTGCGGCGATCTTGGTGAACTGGCTGGAATGGACGCCACGCCGTGTGTACTTCACCATGGCCCCGCTTCTGATGCTCACCGCCATCGTGAAGATCGTGGTGGGCGTGTTCTTTGCAAAGAGCGTGTTCTGCTACATCGGTGCCTACCTGTTTTTCTCTTTGTGGCCCATAACTATCGTCATTGCCATCAGCACCGAGTTTCCCCAGGAGATGCCGGACATCGCAGGGGCGGCGAGCGCCTTCTTCAACGCTGGGCCCCTCATCATGGCCTCCATGGTCTCGCTGCCAGGCCTGGCCCTGGCCAAGAGCCACGGAGCCTCCGGCCTGATGATAGGTAGCTCCGTCTACCTGGTGCTGCTGGCGCTTGGGACGATTCTGCTCGGCTGTACGCTGGCGGGAGAGGAGCCTGAACCTGCCGAGGTGAAGGAAGATCCGACGCTGTGCAATGGGGTTCTAAAGAGTGAAGAGCCGACACCCAATGAGGTGCTGAAGAATATCCCAACACAGTAGTCTTGATTCAGGCTAGCTTGTCATGTCATGTATTGATGTCGACTGCGCTGCCTGACACAAGCCTGCAGGGCTTCGATTAATCTGATTAGTCTGCCTGAGCACCCCAAGCTATGTCCTGCATGCGAGAGTAGAAATCTCGTGGACTTTGTCGCGGAGTCTTGCTTGCCTTGTGCGATTGTGAGAGTCGAAATCTGATCTTGAAGACTGGGTGGGGCCTTCGTGCAATGACCAGGTAAAGCTCGAAAACGGCGGTGCAGTGGCCAGCGCGTGCGTCACAGACCCGTTGCACGTCGAGGGCGGGAGCACTGTGGTCCTGGCCCCTTGCACTGCATGCTTGAGTCTCGTTTGTACCCCAAACTGTTGTAGCCGTGGGAAGCAAGCAGTCACTTTCAAAGTTGAAGCGTGCATTGACATAAATCGCCACCGGCGCATCCAAGATAGTAAGGCTTCGGCATCTGTCATTGTACATCCAGGTGAGATTGTCGTGCTCCGTCGCTGGGAGATCAGAAATAAGAAATCACGGACAACCCCCCTAAGGCTCCAGGCACGAGTTGTAGCAGATTCTTGGTGATAGTGGTAGTAGTGGCAGTCGTGGTAGTAGAGAGGCAGCAGCGGCAGCAGCGTCAGCAGGAGAGGAGGAGGAGTCGTAGTAGTACTGGTAGTGGTGGTAGTCGTGGTAGTAGTTCCAGCAGCAACAGTAGCGAAGTAGCAGTAATAGGCAGAAGCACTAGCAGGGGTAGGAGTAGAAACAGCACTAGTGCTACTATCAGTACTAGCTAGAAGTACCTCGTCGTAGTAGTAGCAGCAGCAGCCGGAGGAGGAGGAGTGTAGTCGTAGTCGTAGTCGCAGTCGTCGTAGTCGTAGTCGTAGTCGCAGCAGCAGGAGGAGGAGTAGTAGTACTGTAGATAGCAGATACAGTAGTAGATCGTAGATACATTAGTGGAAAGTAGAAGCAGATCGTAGATCAGTAGGAGTAGGAGTAGGTAGTAGGTTAGGTAGTAGGTAACAGGTAGTAGGAAGCAAGCAGTAGTAGTAGTAGTAGTAGCAGCAGTAGTAGCAGTAGCAGTAGTAGCAGTAGCAGTAGCAGTAGCAGTAGCAGTAGCAGCAGCAGCAGCAGGAGTAGCAGTAGCAGTAGCAGCAGGAGCAGGAGCAGGAGTAGTAGTAGTAGTAGTAGCAGCAGTAGTAGTAGCAGTAGTAGCAGTAGCAGTAGCAGCAGCAGCAGTAGCAGTAGCAGTAGCAGTAGCAGTAGGAGCAGGAGCAGGAGCAGGAGCAGTAGCAGTAGTAGTAGTAGTAGTGGTAGTGGTAGTGGTAGTGGTAGTGGTAGTAGTAGTAGTAGTCGTAAACTTAGTAGTAGTAGTAGTAGTAGCAGTAGTAGCAGGAGTAGTTGCAGTAGCAGTAGCAGTAGCAGTAGCAGTAGGAGTAGGAGTAGGAGTAGGAGTAGGAGGAGCAGTAGTAGTAGTAGTAGTAGTCGTAGTAGTAGTAGTAGTAGCAGTAGTAGCAGTAGCAGTAGCAGTAGCAGTAGCAGTAGCAGTAGTAGCAGCAGTAGTAGTAGTAGTAGTGGTACCAGCAGTACTAGTAGCACCAGTAGTAGTACCAGTGTAGCTACTACGACACTGAAAGTGCCTGCTAACAGTTACCACGACTTGACCAGCGAATTGGTACCATACCGAATGCCACGCAACCAGAAACTTAGATGGTATACATTGTGCGTAACTGCCTTCAAGCTAGTTTATAAATAACACACATGCACAGAGACAGAGAGACAGAGAGACAGAGAGACAGAGAGGCAGAGAGACAGAGAGACAGAGAGACAGAGAGCCAGAGAGGCAGAGAGGCAGAGAGACAGAGACACAGACAGACACACAGAAACACAGACACAAGGACAGACACAGACACACGAACACGCACATGCAGTCACATTCTGTCTCGATCTGAAAGCTGTCAGGAGCTGCGGGAGCGAGATGCTTGGACCCTCCGCGACAGCTTGCAGCAGGCTCGGGATGTGTGCCGGAACGGTCACGTCATAGACGCTGAAGCTAAATCGAACACAGAACTTGGACTTCAAGCAAGTTGGAGCCTAGTCCTTCCTACTTCGATTGAAGTCGCTGAAGAGAAGTCCCATCGAAGTGAAAGAGCAGGACTTCCGAAGTAGCCCAGCCTCCCGGAAAGACACTGATTCGCAATAACCCCAGAGCTCAGCGGGCCAGACAGGCAATGGCCGTTATGTATGAGACTAGAGTCCGTTGCTTTCACGTGGCCGGCCGCCAATGGCTTGCTGTAGTGGCACGCGATACCAGCCGGAGGCGAGCTTTTTGCGGCTGCCAGTGCTCTTCACGCGGATGCTCGGCAGCAGAGGGTGGGTCGCTGAGTGATCCTGATGCGAGGTTTCAGCAGTCAAGCGGGGAAGACCAGTCGGTCAGTGTAAACAGGCAATGAGAGCAACAGCAGCCCGACTTGTACCGGCGTTCGAGGCATGACCAAGGGTCCTTGTTGAAAGGTAGAGCAGGGCTCAGGATGCAAGCATCAAGTCTGGACATACAGTATACATGAACGATAAGAACCTCTCGGTTCCTCATGTTGTAACATTGACCTTGAGTTGGCAGCGGCGTGCCAAGTAGCTCTCCCATGCTGGATCACAGCAAGAGAGGCACACTGCCTCCGGTCCCTGCTTGGAAACCTCCTGACTCTTGGCGCTTGAGGAAGATGCTGCGGAATGCGAGTACTGGTACCTTTGCCTGCAACAGGGGAATGTCGACTTGATCAAAGGGTCACCCAACATTCCCCCACTCCGACAGTGCAAGGCATGAACTTCCATGTGCCGCTTGAGACAAGCCCCAGGCTCCTGGCCGTTCCCTCTTGAACTCATTGACATAGTCGGCTTAGAGGCCTAAAGATGGCTTAAAGCTTGATCTGTGCGCCCGTGCTCTGGCCTGGTGCAGCAGGGGCTTCGTTAGTTCTTTCGGGCTGCCTCGCGGCTTGGAAGTTCGATTGGAAAGGGGTCAAAAGCGTACCCAGCAAAGATCGGGCGGCTCTTGCTTTCGCATGATTTAGGATACAAGCACTAGACATCCCTCATGCCAAGGGAAGGTCCAGCGGAGCCTTCTGCAGGACTTCGTGCAGTCAGGGTGTTCGTCTGCACGAAGTTGAGGCAGTTCGACGATGGCAGACTGTAGATACAGTGTAGTTCTAGGAGAGCTGGAGGGCCTTGAGGAGAACAGTGAGGGTACTCAAGTTTCGGTTAATTCTCTCAGTGCCCTTTGGTTAGAGATTTTCAGGCACTGCAGTCTCTGGTGTCGGGAACAGGGGCTTAAGTTTACTCTGATACCTTTCCACAGTTTACCCGTTTACCCTTCAGACACCAGGAGGAGAGGAAGGCAGAGCTGGAGCTGGAGTTGCAAGCTCAAGCAGCAACTCATCGGGCACAGGAATCGCAGGCCGGATTTGCGTTGAGCTAGTCTAACCTAGACAATTAGATTTTATAGTGAAAATATGGAAAAATATGAATAAAAAATACACCACTATCGTACGAATATGCTAAATTTTATGGCCGTTGGGACTCTTCAACTTGCATTTGGAGCTGTGTGTAAAGGAGTTCATTTCGACGGTTTGATGAGCAGATGGCATAGAGGGACAATGTGTAACCAAGGCATTGCGTGCGCACAGGTGGGAAGCACAGAGTTACAGAGTCGCACACTGTTGTAACATACATCGTTGCGGTACATGATACTCTTTTCATTTGTGTCGTCATGGATGCAGCGGCGTTCAATGCCGGATGGGGGCTTGGGCAGGAGATGGCTAGGGCAGGGCTGGAAGCGGAAAGGCTCCCACCTCCGGAGAGGGGGGCCTTCTGGCGCCNTGCCGGATGGGGGCTTGGGCAGGAGATGGCTAGGGCAGGGCTGGAAGCGGAAAGGCTCCCACCTCCGGAGAGGGGGGCCTTCTGGCGCCATATTTTTTCCATATTGTTTCCATATTTTTCTGTATTTTTGCCATATTTTTCCTAGACAAAAATTTAGAAAAATACAGTAGAAATATGAAAACCAATATGGAAAAGTACGAACACCAATATGGAAAAATACAGTAGAAATATGGACAAATATGGAAAACATGAAAACGCTAGTGAAAACCAGGAAACCGGATTTTCCTCGAAAACACCCGAAACGCCTCCAGAGAGGGTCGATCCCTGCCTTGAAAAAGGCATCAGTTTGCAGAACAAAGGCCTTCGGCCCGAGGCTGTCGCCCTCCAATTTTGGGGTGGAGGGCTTCGGATCTGGACCCCCCCCCTCCCCACCCCGCCCTCGCCTCCCTCCGAAACCTATGCACCTAGGATGCAGGGCCACCCCTTCCAAGGTTGCACCGATGCGAGCCTGAAGCCAAAGCCTATTGGTGAGAGTAATCCTCAAATCCAAGCACAATTCAGGCATATTTTGCCATATTTCCCCAGAATCTTCCGTTTCATATTGTTTCCATTTTACAATAAATAATAAACCCGGAATTTAGAACCCTAGCTGGGATCACCGCGTCTCAAGTTCAGAGCTCTTCGGCATTCTCGGGCGCAGATTTGCGCAATTATCATAAACATGTGTGTGTGTGTTTGTGTGTGTTTGTGTGTGTTTATGTGTGTGTGTACATGTGTGCGTAGTGTATGTGGCCGCGCTGGAGTATTCCTTCATCTATCTACCTACCTGCATACAGTACCAGTCTGTTTATGGATCGGTCTATCGATCTGTCGATCTTTCTGTCTATCGGTCCATCGACCTGTCGACCTATCGATGTGTCTGTCTATCCCATGTGCCTGTGCGTGTCTTCGTGCAAGTGTACATACATACATGCTTACGTACGTCCATACGTACGTGCATACAGACAGACGGACGGATTGGCAGACATAGCTATGCCGTTTTACGAGCTTATCACCTGTGTGATGCCACCTCCACCACCCTTCTCATTTGCTGACGAGGTGGAGTGGTACCTGAAGCTGGCGAGGCCAGGGCTCAAAACTTTCGAGGAGGTGAGCCATAAGATTTAAAAAGATTTAATGTAGTTAGAATTCACCTGTTGTACCTGAAACCCTGCCTAGTGATTCGCTCAGCAATGCAGGAGGCGAAAAAGGTAATTAGTGAAAGATGTCACTTGCACGATTGGTGCGAATAGAGAGGATGAGGAGAGTGCCAATCTCCTCAGGGTTTCAGGCTGAGTGATGCTGCTGTCGCAAGGTAAGGTGTGCGGTGAGCCGAGGTTTCGTGTGGTTACAAGATAACATGAGTCGATTCTCCTCACAGGCGGCCACTTCTCGCCGTCCTGCTGGTGCAGGGCGGGACGGTAGTACGTCTTGGTCAGGCAGGAAACTCAGGAGGTGTTCAGCACTTCTACTTGCTTCACGCCCCTGCACGGTGTTTTGACTGATTTGTGTGTTTGTCTGTGCGTGATCTTGCCTGTGTGTGTGGATGCAGCGTCGGACTTCAAAGGTTGCTGTCTGGTTTCGCTTGTCGCTGTGCCAGGCCCTTCTGGCAGCCAGCCCATCTTTGCTCGCATGTGCGCTCGTGGGCGTCCTGAAGGAAAGTGTCAGCTGCTTAGTCGGCTCGGACTCGACCGGGCGCCGCGACTGCAGGAGCAAGAGGCTCCCGCCCAGACGCTGGACGATGCAAAGCCTGCACAGCGCTGAGGTCTTGCAGCTCTGCCTCGTATCCTGGAGCTACGGCGCCCGGGCGAAATTGAAGCCAGTCAGTCGTTGTCGTTCTAGTAGTAAGTAGTCGTAGTAGTAGTAGTAGCAGCAGTAGCAGTAGCAGTAGTAGTAGCAGTAGCAGTAGCAGTAGTAGCAGTAGTAGCAGTAGTAGCAGCAGTAGTAGTAGTAGTAGCAGTACAGTAGTAGTAGCAGTAGTAGCAGTAGTAGTAGTAGTCGTAATGGTAGTGGCCACCACAACCACTACCACGACCACTACGACCAAACTTCCACGACGACGACTGCACCGCGACTGCGGCCCTGGCTGCGACTGCGCGAGCGCGATTACGACAACAGCAGCTACTCTTGCAAACTGCTACTGCTGCAACTACTGTAGCTACTGCTGTTACTGCTACTGGTGCTATTACTGCTGCTACTGCTACTTCTACTGCTACCACCACGGCTGCCAGTCCTATTCCAGCTGCTGCTCCTATTGCTGCAAAAATACCACTGCCACTGCCCCCCGCCGCTGGCTTGGCAGGATGCTTTCGAGCCTAAGCCTTTGGTTCTTTGGGTCGGAAGAACACGCATGGGTGATCCCCTAATCAGGGTTCGTCATTTATGGGACCTGGGTTCTTCTGTCAAAGTCCTGGCAACTTCTGGCGACCACAATGCCAGCCTTGCTGGCATGTTTACAGACACCGATAAATGTGCACCTGTGCGTGGGTGTGTGGCAAGGCTGGGATTGTGCCACAACTCTGGGTACGTCTGCCCCCGAATGCTCCAAGTCCAGGCATACCCATCTACGCAGACGGTAGATGACGCACTTAACAAGAATGAATGGCTCGTATCAACTCCCTATGTCCTGATACCTGAGAACTCGGAGAACTCGGAAAATCGTGAGCCTTGCGCCAGTTTGAGTCCAGGTGCCCTGGCACAGGCCGGAAATCTCGGACGGACCCAGAGCCTCGCTGCGCTTGGCCTGACTGCTGTGGCCGGGGCTTTGGCGGCCTCCTGGCCACTGGGCGATGAATTTACTTGACGCGGGTTTGGAGGTGCTAAGGGCCTACGGGGGGGCATGGTCTTTCTGTTGTTTGTCGTCTCTCTCTCTATCTCCCTCTCTCTCCTTCTCTCTGCGGTTTTGCTTTCCTTTGGCACATCGCAGGCAGCCGAGTCAGGAACAAGAGCCCAGATCTAGCCGAAGACGCTCTAATCTAATTTCTGCGTCTCTAACAGACACGTGGACGTGTGCGCCTGCAAGGCCTCCAAGGCTCAGCGGCGCCCTCAAACCAAGCCTCTGAATCTCATAAATGACCTCCCAGTTTTGTTCTGGACCTGCTCTCGCCCCGCAGGATCCCCACCTACTGCAGAATTCTGGGTGTTCGGGAGGCCGGGTGTCGCAGCCGGCGCGGCTTTCTTGGGCGCTGTCCTCTGGAAGGGGCTGCAAATCGAGGAGGGTTCGGAGAGTCGAAACGGCATGGTGCTTGGGAGGGTTGCTGCCGGAGCGTGTGGGTGCTTTTCAGCCATGGTTACAACAGCTGTAGAGCGCTCGACGATTTTGAGACATCCTTGACATGTGTCTAACGGCTCTTGTGTGCACGTCGTCCTAGCAGGTCCTAGCATTACTAGCAGCAGCTGGAACCCGCGGCGCGGTAGGAGTAGATTAGTTTCGGACTGGTCCGTAGTCGCTAGTTGTCCGAAGCGTATCAGCTGGATCAATCGATGATTCAGTTATGCTTTTCATGGAACAGTTTGAAGTCTAGCATGGACATGTCTGGCAACGACTTTGACTGCTGACTGCACTGCTCCAAGCCCTTGTGTAGCACAAGTCCGTGAAGCTGTCAAGCGAATTGAAATTCTGCCGAGTGTGGTCCCGCACTGGCCGCAACACACCCCACATCTCGTTAGTTTTGATTGATTTGACCGTGTTCGTACATCTGGAAGGACAAGGCGAGGCGCTTGATCACTTCGATTGTGGTCGGCCTGGGCTTGAGGCTGTTGCCCTCCAAGGACCTCCCACCATCTCGAGTGGTTTGAGAATCACATGCATGATCACGAGACTCGCATGCGACGGCTACTTCTCGCTGTGCATGCAATGACCAGTGTGAATGCTACCTAGTAGAGTCTAGATCAAAGAAGGAGTGCAACTCACTCTCGTTTCGTGCCATCCCCTGGGCAGGATGCCTCAATGATCTACTCTCTGGGGATGGTCATGCTCTTCGCATGGAATCGGAGGCGTGACATTCCTGAAGTCTGGGCCGTTGGCGGGTGTGTTTCTGCCTGGTTTATGTCGCAGGAAGCGCCTTTGTATGGAATTATGTCGTATACACGGTATGTATGTATGTAGGTAGGTAGGTAGGTATGTATGTAAAACCTCGTCTGGCTTGTCGACGAGTGACAAAAATGTAGGTATCAATGTATGTATGTGGAGTCACGTGCATGTGCACTCATCCATCCATCCATCCATTCCATTCCATTCCATTCCATTCCAGGCATGCATGCATGCATGCATGCATACGTGCATTTACATATAAACATAAGCATTTACGTGCTTATGTACGCCTTTCAATCCTCCATCCCCCCATCTATCCATCCCTGCATGACGCACATGCATTTCTCTATATCTATACTTATATCTGCAGTTACATATATATATATGTATATAATTATATGTATATATGTATCTCTCTATCTCTCTCTCTCACTCTCTCTCTCTCTCTCTGTCTCTCTCCCTCTCGCGCTCTCTCGCTCTCTCTCCCTCTCTCGCTCGCTCTCGGTCTATCTATCGATCTATGCATTTGTCTATCTGTCTGTTTGTTTGTCTATTTCTACCTATTTAACGATCTTATTCCCCAATTATCTATCGATGGGCACCCGCTGGATCGCACGGACCTGGCCGTCAGCTCTGCGCGCAAGACGCATATATACAGCAGGTTCAAACATTTAAGGCAATTGGAGGACATGTGCAGCGAATGCAGATCAATGATCTTCAAGTGAGAATTGTTTTCATCGCATTAGCTGCGCCAGAGTGCGAGACAGCGAAGTTTAATGCCTCGTAACACTTGTTCTTGCCAGCCCCTTAACTGGACAGCCTGCGGGCTTCAGGCTGAGTAGACTAGACAATGTACATACTCCTTCATATACATAACCACGTCCATAGTCACATTACCATTGTTCCGTATTCTTGTTCGCCTACACATACAACAGTCGAAGGCACATGCCTACCTACCTATCTACCCGTACCTGGTACCTACTTATCTGCCCACCTGCCTACATCCATCCATGCATACACATATGCACACATATGTATATATATATATATATATAAAAACACATATATATATATATGCACATGCATGCATGCCTGCATCTATGTGTCGCGTTGCGCCACGCATGTCTCTCTTGCGAGGAGAGGAAGATGGAATCTCTCGACATACCTACCGATGCCATTGGTTTATTACCGCTATCCTCTTGTGGGCCTTTGTATCTGCATCAAGCTTGCTGCGATTCTGAAGCTATCGCAAGAACATTTGGATATTTTTTGCTTAAAGGCATGTTGATTCAAGTAAATTGATCTTTGCGCTGGTTCAGGAGTCCGATGCAACGAAGCAACGGGCCGTTGTCCGTGCGTCTTTCCTCTCTCCGCCGGGCTTTCCGAGCCAGTTTTGCTCAAGTTTTATCACGCCATCCCATACTACTATCCGCTACCGAAGAAATCCCTTCGAGCAATGGCGTCCCTCCACGCTCAGCAATTTGAGATCCTCGTGGCGTGCACGTGCAACTGCTTCTCCTCCGTGGGAATGCTTCTCTTCAACAAGCTGGCTGTCCAGGCGCTGCCTTTGGAGTGCAGTTTGGTGCCTTGCCTCGTTTCAGGCGTGTTTAACTTGTGCGATTCAACCGCCTCTAGCGGTGGAGCGACTCTTGCCGGCCAACGACAGGAGCCGTGACAGATACCGAATGCACACTCAGCAAGACACCTGGGAATCACCGTTCTCCGTGCGCTGCGTGCGGTACGACTTGCGGGCCGCGTGGCCCGGCAGAAACACAGAAGAAAAGGAATGGCTCAGGTTTGGCTGCAGCTCTTCTTTGCGGCCTTCTTCATGCTTATCTTTGGCTTCCCCTACTTGCTTCTCGGCTGGCAGCAACAGCAGTAGCAGGTGGAAGAGTAGTTGTAGTAGTAGCAGTAGTAGTGGTCGTCGTAGTGGGAGGAGGGGGAGGAGGAGAAGTCGGCGGAGGAGGACGGAGTTGTATCAGGTCCTGATTTCCTCCTGAGGAGGAAGAGTAGTCGCAGTGTCGTTCTTGCTCTGGATCGATTTGGAGCGCTTGTTTTGACAAGATCTCTGGCAGACATGTTGCAGCTGTTTGCGCTTCTGGGATTGCCATGCTTAGGAAGATGCAGGACAAAGCAACGCCCCAGCTTGCTTCAATGACAACTTGACATGCCTAATTGTTTTTCAACTAGTGATCCTTAAGCTACTTCGAGCAAACAGATGCAGATACTTATTTGTAGTTGTCCGTGAGAATCACACAAGCAGAGCTAGCACCAGGTGGCCTGCCAGTTAGGCCCTATGCCGCACGTACCTACATGAAATGTGCATAGTACCAAGGCAGGAATGGAACTCGTAGGGCTAGTGACAGTAGACGTGCTTGCATGGATGCTCAGTGGTGAACAGAAGACGACAGGCGCCACTTGCTTATGCTATCCGACCTTGATTTCCCACGAGGCACATTGGTTCCATGAAGGACTTCCTTCGCTGGTGCATGGTCGTCCCGTTCTTCTCTGGCATGCTTATGTGCCCTCGCTTTCACTGTTGCGCGTTCTTTCTGGTTGATTGCGGGATGCGAGTTTCGTTTCGGCTTCTACTGAACCGTGAAGCGGAGCTGAGAGCATTTAAACCCGATGCCAATGTTCGGCTCTGAAGCTTGCGGCGGGGAGCTGAACGTTCCATCTCCAGGCTCATGCCGTGTAAGCTCTACCTGCACAGCCTTGATATTCCGAAAGATGTTGTCCGGTCTCGGGCGGCCCTAAACCAGTTAAACCATGTTAAGCCAGTCTCTCAGGACTTCCATCCTTGCTTTGTCCCTTGCTTGCAGACTTGGAGGGTGTGTTGTGGTTCTTATCAATGAAGGAAGCCAGCACCATGTGCGGCAGTTGCCTGTCCTTCCGATTGACATGTCGATGTAGAACTGTAGCAGAAATAGTAGTACTGGAGGAAGTAAGTAGTGGTAGTAGTAGCAGTAGTAGTAGCAGTAGCAGAGCAGCAGCAGCAGCGCGGGGAGGAGTCGGAGTCGTCGTCGTAGTAATACGATTAGAACTTTCAGTAGTAGGAGGAGTAGCAGCATCAGAAGTACAAGCAGTAGTAGTTGTAGTAGTAGTAGTAGTCGTAGTAGTCGTCGGCGTAGTAGCAGGAGCAGTAGCGGTAGCGGTAGCAGTGGCACTAGCAGTAGCAGTAGCAGTGGCAGTCGTAGTTCCAGTAGTAGAAGCAGTACTAGTAGCAGTAGTAGCAGCAGCGGTACAAACAGTGGCAGTGGCAGTAGAAGTAGTTGTAGTGGTCGTCGGATTAGTAGTAGTAATAGAAGTATTAGTAGTAATTACTGGTAGTAGTAGTAGTAGTAGTAGTGGTAGCAGTAGTAGAAGTAGAAGTAGAAGTAGTGGTAGTAGTGGTAGTGGTGGTAGCAGCAGTAGTAGTAGTAGTCGTCGTCGTCGCAGTGGTGGTAGTAGTAGTAGTAGTAGTAAGCAGAAGTACTAGTAGCATTAGTTAGTACTAGTAGGGCTTACTAGTAGTACTTGTAGTACTAATTGTGGTGTTAGTGCCAGCAGCAGTAACCACAGTAGCAGCAGCAGTAGCAGCAGCAGGAGTAGTAGTCATCGCCGAAGCGCAGAAGTTTCAGTTGCAGTCGTCGGAGAGATAGTAGGGGAGGATATATGCCAACAGTGCAACAGCAGCGCTGGCAGCAGTGGTAGAAGTAGGTTTGTAGTGATGGCGATTGTAAGGGTAGTGATAGAAAGAGTCGCAGCTGTAAGCATGAGCGCAGGTGTGCCAGCAACGGTAACCTTGGCAGTAAGAGATTGAGATTTATTTAGCGAGTGTATTAAGCACGAGCCCAAAGCCTCAATCTCGCCCAGCCCCAGACCCTGTCCTATCTAAACCACAACCAATCGCTGTACCTCGGCTTCATCGAAGGAAAAAAGCTCCGATGTCACTGGTTATCGTCCTCCGGAGTGCCTCGCCGCTCTTTTCTCTGATCTTCGAGCGCAGCTCGGCTACGAGGAAGGCAATGTGCCCAACAGCAATAAGAACAGCAATGCTCATGAGGGTGATTTTACAATGTTTGTAGCAACAAAGAGTTGATCTTCCTTGAACTGCCAGTCTCCGTCTTGACGGCAGTCATAGCCCTCGGCTTCAAGCTTCAGTGATATAGGTCTCAAGGGTACTACTCATAGCAACAAGAACATGGTAAGCACAAACACTCCAATGAAAGTGGAGAGCAAGCACCCCTGTTGGACCGCCGCCACCTTCGCCACCATTTGAGGTCAGAATCTCAAAATCCATCTGATAACAACTTGAGCAGCTACATACTGTACCATCTGCCCTGCTTCGTGTACTCAGCCATGCAGGAGGCAAAAACATACTGCTGCGAAGTGCTGGCTCATCCGCATCTTTTTCGGGTTGACTGGCGGTGTTGCTTTTTGTGTGTCAGGCTTTTCCAGATTTGCGGGCTTGAGACATCCACAGCATTCCCGAAGAGGAATTCCCTCCTCCAGGCTTCTATCCAGAGCCGCTGCGCATTAGCGGGTCCATGATCTGCGCCATCGTCGTGATGATCCTCGATCGAGTTGGAGTAAGGGCTGCAGAGTTCAAAATTGTTCATGAGTAGGCGAGGCCTGGCTTGGATCTATTGGACGCCTCAGGTCCTGGTAATTTTGAGGTATAGCTGGAAGTTTCTGCCCAGGTAGCTCGATACGAGGAGGGGAAGACTGGCAGTTGCTGGTGTGTTGACCCTGAATGGATTGCACCGACTAGACACGAAGAGACGCCCTTCTGTGGTTAGTTGGTTTTTCCGACTACAGTAGAAGCATCAAAAGAAGGAGCAGATCTTATGTTGGACAGTGCTCCAAGCAGCCTTTCGGCTGTTTCATTTCAGAGTCTCCTACGAACCTCAACCTTGGAGCCCTGAGGTCTCAAAGAATCGCTGAAACCATTTTAATAAAGCCTTACCGCATCGAACAGTAGATTTTTACTACCCTTTTGGTAGTTCAAGTGCAGTCGATTTCATAAGATCTCAGGGTTGCCGGGGCCGTCATGTATGTCTCCCAGCTCCACGCTGAGCACTGGGAGGCCTGCAGAGCGATGTTTTGCATAGCCCCATATGTGCGTATGTCATATCGCGGGCGTGTGTATACCTGTTACATCTCATTACATCAGGTCTTTGGTTGTATCAGGTCCAGAGAATTAGAAACGTGATACGTGAAAATTCAGCCGCTGCAGCATTTTGACTGCTTGAGAGATCTGATGGGGAAGCTCTGCTACAGAGCAAACCAGCAGCAACGCGACCACGGCAAACATGCAGCCAACCACAGTTCATGCACACAACGCAAAGGTGTTGAGCGAGTGTGCGAGTCGAAAATAGTTCGATGTTCACGGACTTCCGGTGTGGACTCAAACCTAGCCAAGCATGAGAACCAGGTGACAGGTTAGGAAGTGTTGGCGCTCAGCTCGGCTTGGTCTTCCAGAATCCCCAAAAGCCAAGCTGGTCGATGTATCCCCGCAAGCTTTGCAGGGCATCGGCTGGGTGATGCTGAACAGCATCGTAGCAGTATGTGATCGGCTGCTGCAGCGCCTGCTACTGTCGAAGGACACAAACAGTTGTTCCGCTCTTCAAATCGTGGCCGGATCACAGTTGCACTCCAACAGTGCGGGACGTCGTGGATGCTGTCGGTGGAGGGTCGGCTGAGGTCCAAGAAATGGATGTGGCATTGCTCTTTGCTCTTCTTCTCTTTAGTAACTTGAAGCATTGCATGACAGCCTTACCTCTTCAGGCGCTGTTCTCTGAGGGGGTCTCTTGCCAAGAAATCTTGCGTCTGCCGCGATGTTGCTCTGCTCGTTGATTTTGCAGGACCAGCACCCTGTGGACATCTCCAAGACAGGCCCGTGCATTAGAGTAGCGGTGTCCAGGCACATTGGAAGAGCGTAGATTCTGTCCTTTTCAGTGCTGCAGCGTGGTGCATGCGGCAATGGCTTTACTTAGCCAGCAGTGCCTCCCGCTGCGCACTGGCAGGCATCACTGCCGCTCGGCTGTTCAGCTCTTCCCGCAGGAGATAGTCGAGCAGTGCAGCCCCTTCCTAACATGTCGCCCCCGATCAAGTTGCCCCAGCATGCCCGCCGATTCCTAGGTTTCGCTCCTCTGTCACGATGCCAAACGTGTCCCTCTGAGGTCATTAACAACTTGATGGGGCTGATCCCGGTGGGCATGGCAGCCTACTTCACGGGAGAAGTCGGCAGCGTGGTTGCGCTTCATTAAGGAATCTCTGAGCCCACTTCTTTTATGTGGTCAAGAACCAGTAGACCTCAAGCACAAATCGGGTCTGGGCTGCAGGATGGGTGAGCCCCGGCTGGCGTGGCCCTCTCCGATTCGTGGAGAGAAGGGAGTTCGATACAAACTGGGAAAAGCCGCCACTTGCGCAACACCACAAATCCACGGTCAGAGCAGCAAGCATAAGAAGAGACAGGGTATGTAGAACAGCACAAGAGGGAAGGCCAACGACGCGAAGATAACTGTCAATGCGAGTAGTAGCAGTAGCAGAAACGAATGACATCACTGGAAACCACTTGCAGCCATGGTAAGTGACGCCAGCAGTGATTATCAGACTTATGTATCCAGCCGGAGGTAACAATTGGGAACGTAGTCTGGGACAAAACCTTATTTTGTCATTCAGCATAGTGGTCGCTTCTGACGTTTTAATGCGGACAGGGATGCTGAAGGTTGCAGAAGCACTGTAACCTACACGTGCGAACGGAACCCGATATAGAAAGACACACGGCTTTGCGTATCAATGCAGTGCATCCTGTCAGGCCAGTTGCCCTATGCGTACGCCACCCTCACAGGCGGGATTGAACACAAGTCGTTTTTCTGCGTCTTCTTGCGGTTGAACTGCAATCAGTACGTACTGTATCTTTGTGAAGTTGTGGTTTCAGCTGCATGTGGTTGTGGTAGCTGTGGCTGCGATGTGTTGTGATTTGCGTTGAATAGTCTTGGTGGTTTACGGATGTGCGTGATGCCATTTGCGTTTGTCGTTGTTGCTGTTCTGGCTGCTGCTGTTGCTGCTGTGGTTCTCGCTGTCCCTTTGCCGGGAAGTTGTGATTTTCAGGGTTTTTGAGGTTAGTTTCGGTTTCGGGGCGGAGTTTCGGAACCTGGTCCGGTCTCACACCATGGTCAGTTTGAGGCCCAGGCCTGCAAGAAGCGGACCGAATGAATGCCCCCCGAAACTGACAGACCCGCGCCCCCAAAACTGACTCCCGCTGCGCCGAAACTGGGCGCCGAAACTATCCCCCTCTGGTCCGGAACCCCCGGCAGCCGATCCGAAACTAGAACCCCGAAGCTATGGGCATCCCCATTGCCGCCATCGGCATCATCACCATGGTGGCATCGTCATCTCAGTCATCATAGTTATACGACCACGAACATCATCATCATCATCCTCGGCAGGGTCGGGCAAGACGTCATGAACAAAGGCCATGACTACAACTTTGAGTACTGTGGGCTGAGTGGCGAAAACCCTGGTGATGCCCAAGGGTTCGACAGTTGTGGGTCAATGCTGCCAAGGACGTCCCAGTTCAGCGGTCTTTCGACCTCCTCAGATGATAAATCCTAATGCACACCTTGGTAGTGCCGAAGCAGTGGCCGGTTGTAAGCATCCAGTGCCGACCGCTACCAAAGCATCCATGACAGACTGCATTAACATGCGTGCGTGCGCATGTGTGTGTGTGTGTGTGCGTGCGTGTATCTGTGCAGGGGTGCGGGTGCGCGTGTGTGTTCGTGTTTGTGTGTGAGGCCTGCAGCAAGTAATTTTGTTGTGACAATCCTCGAGTTGCTTCTGCAAGCTACTTGACACACCTTCATTGAATTGGCAGAGCAGGTCAGATTCCTACCAAATTCGCGTCACCCGCCGACAGCCAAGCAGCAGCAGGAGCAGTATAGCAGTTCTACCGACAGCGCATCCGACAGCAGCAGCTGAAAAGTCTGCGCGCTGGTACCCTTCTTAGGAATACCCGCATCCATCCCCAAACACCACCGTTTACGTATCTGTAAGCCTGTTTTGCTTTTGCCACATGAAGCGGCACACAACTACAGCCGCATTAACATCAGTTTCAGGAACCAGCATTTTGACAACAGCCCATTTGTCTGTGTGTACATCTGCATGCGGATGTGTACGTGTGTGGGATGTGTGCGTGTGCATGCGCGCATAAGTGTGGTATGCATGCATCTATATATACATATGTACATGCATGCATGCATGCATGCATGGCATGGCATGGCATGGCATGGCATTGCATGCATACATACATACATACATACAGAGTACATACATACGTACTGACAGACATGCAGACATAAACAGACAGACAGACAGACAGCCAGCCAGCCAACCAGGCAGGCAGGCAGGCAGGCAGTAGACAGGCAGGCAGGCAGGCAGGCAGACCGACAGACCGACAGACCGACCGACAGACAGACAGACAGACATTATATGTATGTGTGTATGTAGGTATGTATGTAGGTAGGTATGTATGTATGCATGCCCTGCCCTGCCCTGCCCTGCCCTGCCATGCCATGCCATGCCATGCTATGCCATGCATGCATGGAGGGATGGAGGGATGGAGGGATGTTCGTGTCGTGTCGTGTCGTGTAGCCGCAACCTGCCGGGGATCAGCCCCACGGGGCCTTGAGGCAAGTTGAGTGAGGGCCAGAAGCATGCATGAGCGATTCTCAATTCATGTGATTCTTGAGCTTTTCCCTGTGGAGGCTTGGACAAGGTCTACATCGGCTTGAGCTGTGCCCCTCGGCTTGAGTTGAGGAGTTGGAGGATTTCATGGTGTCGCACCTAAACCTGAAACCGGTAGTAGACAAAGGACGTTCCCGCATTCACGAAGGCATTCGATTGATGCCGGCTCTCGCCCAGAGGTGGTAGGTCGTGCCAGTCAGGCTGCAGTCGTTTCATGGGCTACAGTAAGAAGCCGTGGCCCTTTTGGCTAAGCTTTTATCAGTTTTGTGCGCCTTAGTCCACTTGCCTCGACGCCATGGCGGAGCCAGCACAGAAGAAGGCTCGCACCGCGCGCACCTTCCTTTTCTCTTCCGAGTCGGTGAATGAAGGCCACCCGGACAAGATCTGCGACCAGGTCTCAGATGCCGTCCTCGACGCCTGCCTGAAGGTGGACCCCAAGAGCAAGGTGGCCTGTGAGACGGCCACCAAGGACAACATGGTCATGGTGGCTGGTGAGATCACCACTGCAGCGAAGCTCGACTACGACAAGGTGGTGCGTGGAGTGGTGGCGCAGATCGGCTTCGACAGCTTCGTGGATGATCTGTCCAGCGTGGACAGCAAGGGCTTGAGCCACAAGACCTGCGAGGTCTTGGTTCGCATCAACAAGCAGAGCCCAGACATTGCCGGTGGAGTGCATGTTGGCAAGGACGAGATGGACGTGGGCGCCGGAGACCAAGGCATCATGTTCGGGTATGCCAGCGACGAGACTTCGGATTGCATGCCTCTGACGCACAGCATGGCCACCCGGCTTGGCAAGACCTTGACAGAAGTGCGCAAGAGCGGCGAGTGCTGGTGGCTGCGACCTGACGGCAAGACGCAGGTGACGATCGAGTACATGCAGCACCCGGATGGGTCTGTTGAGCCGAAGAAGATCCACACTGTGGTGATCTCTACGCAGCATGCGGAGCCATCCAAGGCCAAACGAACTCAGGAGTGTGCCGGCTACACCGGTGCCGAGATGGTTGCACCAAGCATGGAGCAGATGAACAAGGAGATCGAGGAGAAGGTCATCAAGCGAACTCTTCAGCAGATCAAGCTGAAGAACGGCCAGCCTGCCATCAGCCTCTATGGCAGCCACACACACCTGCACATCAACCCCTCCGGCAAGTTNCTTCAGCAGATCAAGCTGAAGAACGGCCAGCCTGCCATCAGCCTCTATGGCAGCCACACACACCTGCACATCAACCCCTCCGGCAAGTTCATCATCGGCGGTCCTCAGGGCGACGCAGGTCTTACCGGCCGGAAGATCATCATTGACACCTATGGAGGCTGGGGAGCCCATGGCGGCGGTGCCTTCTCTGGCAAGGACCCCACCAAGGTCGACCGCTCTGCTGCCTACATCTGCCGTCAGATGGCCAAGTCTGTGGTCAACAGCGGTTTGAGCGCACGCTGCCTGGTGCAGCTGTCGTACGCCATCGGCGTGGCCAAGCCCCTGTCCCTGTTTGTGGAGACTTATGGCAGCGAGAAGGGCAGCCTGAACGTGGACGACATCACCAAGGTGCTGAAGATCGAGTTCGATTGCCGCCCTGGTGCCATCGCGCAGTCCTTGGCTCTGCGTGAGCCCAAGTACCAGGAGACAGCTGCCTACTGCCACTTTGGCCGCGAGCCCGTCACCAAGGATGGCATCAAGTTCTTCGAGTGGGAGAACCCGAAGGATTTGGCCAAGTACAAGACCATGAGCTCGTCTCAGGTGGATGCTGCCTTGAAGGGCAGCACGTACCTCACGAAGTGGGTGGACTAAGTGCATGAGGTGACCCAGAAACCTGGATTGCCTTGATTTTCCGGACCCAGAGCATGCGATGCCTCTGATCCGCCAGCCTTGCGCCGGCGCGTTAGGCAGAGCGAGCCGATCTGGACGGCCAATCGTGTAAACGAGCCCGAACGCCGAAGTGCGAGAAAACAAGCAGTTCTGCAACGTGTCCATTAGGGGTTTGATTTTACTGGGGGTGTCGCTTCTTGACATGGTGGCCTTGTCGGTTACAGAGGGGTAGCTTCAAGCCGTCACTTGGCCAACGTGCCTGCCCTTCCTACCGAACCAACCTCGCCTGCGCAGTCCGAGTTGAGAGAGTCCAAGAAGAGGTACATCTTCTGCCCAAATGTTTCGGGTTTATGAAGGGCTCTCAGTGGTACCGAGAGGCAATCTTACAATCCCGAGGTCATTGGCCTGTCCATCGGCTTCACTGGAATTTGGGCCCAGAGCCTGATCAGTTACCCGGCTCACAATGGATACTTCGGAATCCTGCAGGAACTGTCTTTCCGCAACCAAGGACCTATTAGGACGTATTGGGTTGACCGGAAGTTTCAGGCTCTGCTTTCGGGCCCCGAGGCCCTCTCGAAAAGCACGAGAGAGCACGTAGGACATGACGGCGCTTGGCATGCTTGCGAGTGGAAACCCAACTCAGAAGTGGCGCAATCCCCTGCGAAGCAACACCCCCGCACTGACCCGGTAAGTACGACAATGAGTCCGGATCGTGACCTTCCGTGCTCATCGAAACTCTTCAATGTTGAATCAAGGTGCGACCAGCTTCCTTGTCATGGTCAATGCCAACAAGTTCGTGATTATCGGCATCGAGGCTTTCGGCATGCACACGAAGGCACCGGCCTTGGCGATAAGTGAACAATTCTCCAAATCGACTTGCGAGAGAAGAGGGGATTGAGCAGCTGAGGTGCTGTCCCATGGCCAGATCCTCGGCGCCTGCCTGTCCATCTTGGGTGGCATCCTCTATGGGAAAGCACGCTCACAGACTCTTGTCTTGCTTTTTCCCATGAAGCGATAAGTTGTTTCTCCAAGAGCGTTATTTATGGCTCCGAGCTGTGCGTGCGTGCGTGCGTGCGTGCGTGTGTGTGTGTGTGTGTCCTCACTTGCAAGCCAACTCCGAAACCATGCCCCCAAGGCCAGCTGCTAGAATGAGCCCAGAGATTTAGATCGCGACTGCCATCTCGACTAAGTTGGATGCTGCTTCAGAGAAGTATAGGGAAGCGGTCAAAGCCGAAGCCGCTCAAAACTTCGGCCGAATGCATCTACGGCCAATTCCGACATTTCGACAGCTGGGGGGAGGACATCGCTAAGACCTTTTCTATTCCGGCTGCGAAGGATCGAGCAGGAGGAAGAGGAGAGGAAGCAGTTGCTCCCCAGCGTGAAGGTGTAGCTACGTCGACCAAGCGCCTTGCCTGAGACCTCTGGAAGGTGCATAATGTTGAATTGTAGAGAGCATTTTTTCCATCTAACGGGGGACCCGATTCGAATGCTTCGGAAGGCTCCCGCTGCAGCACTTCAGACCCTATGCCCATGCTGTACTATTTTGAGCATGTCTCATGAGGGAATATCTGCTCCTGCAACCTAAGGTCCGGGCATGAAGTTTCGTAGATGTCTCCAATGGGTGAAGCCTGACATCAACAACTCAAAGAGAGTCGCAACAGCTATGGATAGACATCCCAGAAACTCGCAGAACCAGGCGATCATTATATAGATATCGGATCCCTTGGAAACTACTACATTCCTCCAAAGCTCTTCGAGCCCAAGCTCGTCACGGCATCGAGGCCGCTGAACGGTGGCTAATGAGCTCACCCGCAGCGTGACCCGCGCTTTCGTACGTGCCCTAAGGGCTCACGTCTTTAACAGCGCGGCGCCAAAAAGGTAAGGGTTGGCAGAGAACGGGCAGGTTGATCTGTAGATTCGGGTTCGTGTGCTGAATTTGCCTGGCTGTTCCCAAGCTTGGATAACTTGCCGGAAATCGAGGGAGGCATGTCCTCTCTAAGGGCAGATGGCGAATCACAGTTTGTAGCATCCAGGGGTGCCCCGGTTACAGACCCTTCAGACTACTTCCGACGTCGCTCGAAAAAATGCCCCGCCCCGGGGCTCGGGGGTTTAAGGTGCAAGAAGGGTTGAAGTCTTTCCCGGTAGGGTCGCTGCAGACCGGATACAAAAAGGGTGTAAGAAGGGTTTAGGGCTCGGGTAGGTCAGGTTCCAAAGGAGCCCAAGCCTTGGAGAGCCGAGCTGTGTGAGGCTGCCTGGGCCTCCCGGAGCTTCTGGCGGTTTGGCCGCTTCGCCGATAAGGGATCCCTTAAGGGTACCCTTAGTGTCACACTTAGGGTATTGTAGGGTTCTATAGTCGGGTCCCCTTTAGGGGCCTGAACAGCGAGTCACAGCCGTTTCCGCATGGTCCCCCCACAGCGTTCTGCTGCCGGACGGAAGTACGTCTAGAGATCCCTGCGTTGGATGACCTTTTTTGTTTGTTCTCGGAAGCGTCCGTGATCCATTTGTTTGAGCAAGCAAGCACGTCACCAGCTTCGTTGTCCGGTAACTAGTTGGATCGTCGTGTAGTCTTTCTTGCTTGTGCGTGTGTGTGGTGTGAGTGATTGATGTGTGTGTTTGTCCTTGGCTTCTGTGCCGAAGAAGGTCAGGTTAGAAGCGAATTGCCGCCTTCGATTGGCCTGTGCTTGGCTTCTTGTCTGCGAGGCTTGGGCAATGCAGCGTGTGGCGGCTCACTGCTCGAGTATGGTCGAGACTCTCCGGTATTTGGCTGCTGGGCGGACTTAGTGAAATGTTCTCAAGACAGGGCTGTTCATATATTTCCGTCCCGACCAGGCTTAGGCAAAATCATGTAGAACATGCATTGTGCATACCTGGCAACGCCCGCACCCAACAGTGTCGGCGCCCCGTGGCAGAGGGTGTGCCAGTGCAGGTTTGCTTCCCGATTCTGTTCGTCCTGGCGCTGCCCAGCATTATGCAGTTTGAGTTTCAGGCATGTCTTCTTTTGCAACCGCCCGAAGGCGAGTTCTGTTCCTATCTTTCTGCTGCCCCTGGCCACATCCTGTTCCGAGATCCCGGATCCTGGTCCTCTCATAGCCCAGACAGCACTGTCACTGTCGGGTCGTAGGGCCAGACCCTGTGCAGGGCTTGGCATGGAAGTGGCTTGAGAACGGCGGGGTGCCCATCGCACGTAAGAAGGCATCCCGGCATCACGAGGGTTGCCATTCTGCAGGTCACAAGGGTGGATATAATCCACAGCCACCACCAAGGACGAGGATGATGATGATGATGATGAGAAAACTAGTCGTGGAGGTAGAAGCAGCAGCTGCAGCAGCAGGACGAGGAGAATGTGCAGGAGGAGGAGGAGCAGTAGCAGTAGAAGTAGAAGTACTGGATAGAAGTAAGTAGGAGCCGGAGTAGGAGTAGGAGTCGTCGTAGCAGCAGCTGCAATTTCCATTGCTACTGCGACTGCTACGACGGCCACTACCGCTGCGCTACCACCACCGCTTGCTGGTGGTCGTTGACGGCTTACCTTCTTACAGCTGACTACCGCTTACCACTTAACGCTTACCACTGCTAGTGCCGCTGCCGCACCTCTTACCAATACCACCAGGACTGCGACCGCGACTGCGACGACGACTACTACGACAAGCACGACGAATATTGATCACATGCATACTAGGACTAGGAACAATCGGGGCAATAGTATTGTTGTACATCAATGTACATCAGACAGAAAGCAATAATACCAACCAGCGATAGTAACCGAAACAGCAGCAAGCACATCATAGCAGCAATAGTGTGGCGACAATAATTGCAATACTCGACAACTATAAAATAGAATAGTACTGATGACGATGTTAATCACCATATTGTAATGGTGGTGATGATGTAGCAGTAGCGATAGTAGCCACTTGTGATATATGCAAATGGGAAGGCACCGACAATAGCCATGTTGACGCACAGGAGTTTTCCCTAGAATAGCTTCGGGGCTCAGCAGGCTGACACGAATATACAGCAGATGGTGCAACTGTCGGAGCCAGAAATCGGAGCACTGCGCTCCCGAACTCTGATTGAGCCCGAGTGTGAGAGCACGAAGTAGAGAAAGCTGCACTCAGGAGTCCACTCCATGGGCCGGGCCATCGGATCACCTGGAGCACGTGCAGAGTGGCATGGGCCGAAATGAGGTGCAGCTGGCTGCCTACAGCAACTGGTTCAAGTAATTTGGTGTTGTTGTCCTTGCAGAACTCGCGCCGGCCGCATGCTTGAAGGTGATCTGGGTGCACACAGAGAGCAACTTCATGGAGGAGCCTGGGGGCAGGGTGGGATAGGGTGGGTTCTTCTGTGGCTTGCTCCGCCCTGCCTGAGCAGGATGTGTCACAAGACGCCAGTGAAGAGGCCCGATGGCTTAGTTGCAGGAGATCTCGGCCAAGGGCGAAATCCCGGTTCCGCGAAGCCCCCACGTTCCTATTCTTCTTCATCCTTATGTATGAGCTGCCGATCCAAGAGCAATGGCTAAAAGCCCAATCCGAGCCAACAGGTGGCTGCGGTGGTGGCCCAGACTCCAGCAGCCCAGCTGGCACAGCAGCTGGCCCGGCAGGCCGACTTTTATGCTCCGCCGGACAATATGGTAAGTGGAATGACCATGAAAACCAGTAGGTACATTTCAGAGCATTTGAGGTCAATATCAGTAGGGGCAGGCCTGAAAGTCGGCTTCCGTGAGGCCGGCGTGGACTTCCGAAGTGCACCTCGCCGAAAACGTCAGTGTCGCTGCAAGATTTTGGATGTATCTTCCCGCGAAGACGTCGGCTGCAGAATTCGTTCCGCTCTTGTGGACTTGAGACAGGGGAAAGCAGATGCAGGCAATGTTGTCGGAGGGATCCCTGCACAGAGAATCAAGAGCTTCTACAGCAAACGGATGAACAACATACGATGCCCGCAGCAATGTGTAACAAGTACAACGCCGTTTGTGCGAGAACCTCTGTGTCTGCGTTCACAGGTAGACTCGTTACGCATCGCCCGGCTTTCCGTCCTCCTCAAGAAGCACATGCGCCCGATCAGCTGGATCCTTACTGCGCAACCCTCTCAAGGCTTTCCACTCCAGTTGCCGGAGGGGATAGGCAGGGGACACTTGGGTCAAGTTGTGCACCTTTGGGCACTCCAAATGGCCTGCGCGAGCATGTTCGTTCGTCGCGAACCTTGTCTGTCAGGTCTACCCATGACTTGTCTGCGTCTACCCATGACTTGGGACAGAAACCTTGCAAGTCAAGTTTAGCTAGTCGTCCGTTGTGGGCGCATCGCCAGCACGTATACTGAAGTACGTCCGAGTCGATTAAGGTTATACGGTTATACTATACAATACCCTTGAGAGTGGGAGATTGGGAATGAGCACCATTTCTCTCATCTCAGTCTCCGACTGTTTAGCCAGTAGACAGTTACCCTCATCCGCCATGGCTTTCCTGCTTCCTTGGGCCGTGGCCTTCCTGGCATCCCGATGTGCGGACGCCGGGGCCGCAGGGGCCCTGCGCCACACAGCGCCGCCCCAGATCCAGGTGAGTGGAAGCCCTGAGTCGAAGCGGGCGTACTTCCGACAGCTCTTCAGCAAGAGCTGGGAGGCCTTCCTCACAGAGCTGGAAGAGCCGGGTGGTTGTTCCCTGGCAGTCGTTTGCAAGCCATCTCCAGGGTCCGTGGGAGCAACACTGCGGGTATGTGCCCTTCTTGGAGTGCCCTTCTTGCTGGTGCTTGGTGGCTTGGGCTCTGCTGCGCGGAACAAAGAGATCCGCATCTCACAGCTGCAGCGAAGGCCGGACTGGGGTGTCGCCCTGCTCACACCGCCCGAAGAGGTGAGTCTGTCGGAAGCCTTGGGCGAGCTCAAGGTTTTGGGCTTCCACACCTTGGGGCTCAGCTGTTCGGAAGAGGCAGCCGAGCTTTGGGAAGCAGACCTCAGACATGACCGCATGGCCTTCATCTTCGGAGAGGACGGGCTGGATCCGATTGCAACCAAAGAAGTTCACGCCATAGCCCGCATACCGATCGAAGAGGGGCGCGGCTGCCGACTCTCGGTGCCGCACTCTGCTTCCATGGTCTTCTACGAGCGCCAGAGGGCGAATGCAGTTGCCAGGAGTTGCAAGACATCAAAAAGCTCAGAATCACGTGGAAGCGTGCCCGGGTCGCGGATTGCAGCAAGCATTCCCATGCTTGTTATCCAAAGGTTCGAAAGTTCAAGCTCTTCCACAGGATTCAGCATCAAGCTTGAGAGCAGTATGAATGGATTAGCGAACTAGTGGCATGGCATGGTCTGGTATGGCAAGCCATGCTAAGCCATTCTATGTTGTGCTATGCTCATTTTTCTTGTCATTTTAGTGTTATTATATCATCTTGTGTCAGAACAACGGTAGTTATCTGATTTTGTCTTGTCATATACTAGACTGTACGATGCAGTACTATACTATACCACATGATAACGTAATGTTATATTATGTTATCAAGTTTCATCTTATATTATCTAGGTGTGACAGGATAAGCTGGTTCCGCCCCTAAGCAGTTCTCCGGTCCAGAAACAGGGTCTCCTGATCCTTTCAAGGAATGTCAGGCACGTCGTCAGTTTAAGTAATTGCAAAGCTATGAGTTCACACATAGCTTACAGTGCCGAGGAGACGGTCGAGCCACAAGGAGTGCAAAAGACCAGGAACGGTGGACAAGAGCCTTCAGCTGGCATCGGTTTCCAGCCAGCAAAACCCATGAGCGGACGAGTAGGAGGCAAAAAATCAGCCACGAGGAAAGAGCACACACCCTCGTCACAGCAAAGCAATCCCTGAGACACTCCTGAGACATATTTGAGCGGAAACTTGGGGGGGCTTGAGGCGAGGCGCTTGAGTTCAACGAGCTGCGCGAGGTGGCATGGGGCGGGCTTTGCAGGTCCTTTGTTTTGATCCAGGTTCCAGACACGGCGTGTGCTCCGACCACATGATTTGATGGGCCAGCTTGGATTGCTGAGTTCTGCAGCATAGGTGACTGACTAGAGTGATCAGAGACTTGATAATCAACGTGCTGAATTTTCCAGTGTTTCATCGAGTATATGAAATGCCTGAGGCGTGTGCAGATGAGCCTGGATTCTTGCAGCTGGTGGAGGAGCGCCTGGAGGCTTGAGTTTGAGGGTTCCAGAGGAAAGGCTTACGGCTGACGGATTGAACTGCCAGAGGGTTTCGCCAAACTTAAGCTCTGGGCATTGGGGAGCTCGGGCTCCTCGGATGGAGGCGTGCAGTGCACTCTTCAGAGCGACGTCAAGCTAGGCAACGAAGTAAGCAAGGTTCCATGGCATTTCGGCTGTTCACTTTGATGCGAAATCGATGTATCAAGCCTGGCTTTGGGCACAGCTATTTGTGGAGCTGTCGTTCGGGTTGCAAACGATCGGCCCTTCGGCGCTTGAAGTTTCAGGCTCTCGTTTCTCGGGCTCTCCATGAGTTCCTTACCATGCTAAAAGAACTGCAGATCTGGTCAAAAGCGGAAGTTTCTTGATTCGGTTTCTTCGTGGTATGCCTGTTGGGGGTGCTGCGATTTTTCAGCTTCCTCACTTGGGTTTGCACTTCATGTGTCGGACGGTACAAGTTATCGCACAACACACGTGCATGCCATGCTGTGAAGGTGATGGAGACTGCCGACCCATAGCTGCAATCGGAATTCACCGGTGTGTGCGGCTCTCTTCCCACCTCTCCTAAACCAAAGAACTCGGAAGAACGGCGCGGGACTCTCAAGGCTTTGAGGATGCCTATCCGGATTATGCACCTTACGTTCATGCGGGATCTTGTGGCATGCTCTGTCAGACGAGAAAGAAGGTTGGATCTACATGCGAATGAATTCGCAACATCCTTTGGAGAGCGTGCCCTGCCGCAGGCGACAAGAACCGGTTGATTCATTGGCCGCTAAGTGCTAGGCAGGGGGTGCAAACGTGTTTGTAATCCGCCTGTCCTGACCATGTCCACACGGATGAGTCCAATCGCACTCAGTTCTCGGGACGTAATGTCGCAACTGGGCTCGCCCATGCTCATGTAAAAGCTTCCACCCGAAGCCGAGCAGCACGCTTTTGCATCATTTTCCCTGAGACTCCAAAGCCGAAACCCCGAGCCAAAGAGCAGGTTCGCCTAGAGGCCTAGAAGCCTCCAAGCCCTGAGCATTAGGAAGCAGCAGCTGCTTCGAAGTCCAGCGGCGGCTTTCATCGCTTGCTGCAGCGCTGGTTTCACAGTGGGGCCAGGAGAGTAGGTGGGCTTGCCCCTTCTCTTCCACCGGCTCGGATGAGATTGTTCGGAAGGGCCGTGCGATCGTAGTGACGCCACCACTGATCATTTCTGTACTACGACGACGACTTCAACTAGAAGTACCAGTGGTAACAGCACCAGTCCGCAATCCAATGGCCTCCCTCTTCGGTCGACTCAGGTCACGAACTGGCATTCATCAGCTGTGAGAGCGACTTGCGTAACCGTCAGCACGGACGCACGGCTATTCCGAACAATCTCATCCGACCCGGCTTCAGTGCTGTCGTTGCTCGGAGGAGGGTGGCTGTTGCAACAAGTGCTTCCAGAATAACATTGAGCGAATGATCCGTTTCATGGTCCTCCCTGGAATTTGTTGCTGTTGCTGGTTTTGTAGCCATGTTGCTCGGTGTCGTTCAGGATTCACCGGGAGGGTGCCACCAATGCGCCGTGGGACTGTCAAGTCGATGTCCCTGGCTCAGACTAGAAACTTTCGGTTGGTGTTCTAGGTGTCTAAGCTGTCTCCTGAATTCGCCACGCTGTATTATACGGCCTCCCGCTAGTCTGCACAAAAAGCTTCCTTGAATACAGACCTTTTAAACGAGCTGCGCTGCACTCTTTGAAACTGCCAGAGGACGCCTGCAAACATATCAGTCATGTCAGGTGCTTCTTCGCTGGGATGGCCCCATGCTGAACCTGAGTACTCTTCATGAAGCAGTGCAGACTGTGCAGCGCCAGCACCCCATGCTGTGCCCTGGTGGAATCATTCTGGCTTGCATTTTGCTTGACCGCTCGGCCCTGCAACTACACAGTAAAGTACTTCAGGAGGAACCCCTGCTTGCCTTAGCGTCACGGGCGTCATGGTGCGCGTGTACTGCCTCCAGGTTTCACGTTGCAGTGACGGCTGAACACCTGCCATCTCAGATGCCCTGAAATGCTGTACGGGGCTGTTGCCCGTTTGGTTTCTTTTCGGCTCGTCCTCAGGCGAGCGAGACCGCCTCTCGATGCTCCTTGCCTACGGTCTAGTCGAAATTTCTTTGAAGGAGCATGGCTCACCAGACGTCCGATTCCGGCCCAAGTGTCTTTTTCCCGGGTGCTATGGACACCAAGTTCAAGGGATCCCCATAGCCACAGCTATGCAGACTACTCGAGAAGTGTAGCAGCACTGCACTGAGCAGCTATTTCAAGAACCTCAAGATCTGAGCGGGGAAGCCCTAAGTCGTTTCTATGCAGCTCCACCGTTTAGGGTGACAGCTCGAACCGATTGAACCATGCTTTCCAATGATTTACCGAGCGAAAACATCTTGCGCCCACCAAACACAGAACGCCACTCTGGAAACAGGAGATGCTGTACTGTCTCAACTTGTTTGCTGTTCCAAAGAAAGCCCTGCGTAAACCTTCATCCTTGAGCCCACAGAAGTCTTGCTGATACTCTGCCGCTACAAATCTCAGGACAGCACCGACTTGAAGCTGGGCTGCCGAGACAGCGGGTTCTCTACCACAGCTTCTTCGGTCTGAACTCATGGCAGGGCTTAGGGCTTTGAACCCAAAGCCTAGAAGGTTACAGCTGCAGCACGAGCCGTGGCAAGTTTTGTCGATTTGGGGCGGTTCTGGGGTTCAGAAACAGTCAAACAGTAAGCTATGTTTCTTGTTTTATTCGTGGATCTCAAAAAGAAAGTCATCCGATAGTTAAAGCCCGGTCTGAAATCTTAAGGTCCTCAACCGAAAATCATATCTGAAGCTGGAGATTCGCAGACCAACTCGAACGCCAGACATGCTCGCGGTCAGGTTGCTGCTACGTGGTCCTTGCTTTGCGAGGAGGTTGCTGTGCCACGTCGGCTGCGCGAGCTAGTGGCTCGCCGCTCTCGGTGTGGTTTGTTTTGGATTTTGGGATTCCCGCTCTGGGCTTCGAGGGGATGTTCAGGGGAGAGATCTGCCTGACTAACAGGTAAGCACAGGGATACTGTGTCGAGTTGTCTGTGTTTGTGTTTTGACATGTTTTGACCCAGGTCGGTGTGGGCAAGCTTGTGTTGCAAAAATGATGGTCCACGCGAGAAATTCTTCAGCTCTGATATTGTAATGAGTGACGAAGCAACATCTTAAGCAGCACCTCCGACCTCCGACTCCCATGACCTCGAACTTAAGTCCTACAGACATAGCTTTCGATGGAAATTGACAGGCATCGCTTAATCACCAGCCGAAAGCACTTAACCAGTCGACCCGTAGACTTGCAACAGAGTGCGGCCTGCTGATGGCCAAGGCGTACACCGATTTGTGTGTTCTCCTCTGTCGGTGGCCTGCACGGTACGTCCCATCATTCCATCTGGCTTGACCTGCATAATTTGTCAATCCGTCTGGCTTCGTCACTCGCTCAGACTGTCGTGTCTCTCTGTGCTCGCCCGAAGGTTGCAAAGGCCATGTTCTTTTGCTGGCCCCGCACCGCCATACTCGAGGCCAGCACGAGTCTGCGTGGTTTGCATGGGCATCGTGACAACAACTGTCTCTAGCTCTACATGACAGCATGCCAAGCAGGTGTATACGCGGTTTCAACCCAGGCAGTTCAGCGAACTGTCGAGCTTGTTTTGCTGAGTGCTCTCCGGTTTTGGAGTATCGATTTCCCCGATGGTTGTCTGGAGCCGCAGACAGAGCAACCCGAAACTCCAAACCCCGACAATCACTCAGCTGACCAAGCCTTGATCACGAAGTTTGCAGCAGAATGTGCAAATGATGATGTTTCATGAGCCCTCGTTTATGGTACTTGTCATCTGACTGACACACCGACCCTTGGCCCTGTTGTGATGGGGTGGGCCGCTGTCCCAGTGTGGCATCCTTAGGATAATGTAGTGCGTCTTCCTGCCATCCACTCCAAGTCTGAACACGGAACATCTGCACCCATCATGTCGTGTAGGCGCAGCATGTTGTGCCGTCATTTTCGACACTTCTGACCAACGTAAGCAACACTCACCTGTCCGCAAAGCTATGAGAGCCGAAACAACACAACAACACGACTGCACCTTCTACTTTTTCCGCGTCCAAGACCGCAGAAAAGTATCGGTAACCTTTCTAAGTACATTCCACGCATGTGCACGTCCGCCAGGACGGTGCCGCTCTCAACATCCCCGTGCTGTCCCAGCCGCCTGGCTTTTGACAATACCGACGGGGATTTGGGAAAATGACGATGCTGTTGTGATAGCGGCAAGTGTAAGTTCTCTCACGGTCTAAATGATTAAAAGTTTCATCTGCCAGGCCCGAGTTGCGAGAGCGTCAAGAATCACAACCCTCTTCAGGCGAAGCTAGACAAGCAAAAAGCAAAAACCAGGGGAAGTCGAGGGGAATAAAGTTGGACGTGTGCGCGAACACAGAAAAAGGCACAATAGTTCAATAGACCGACGTCTCGTGCCCAACTGCCCTCAAGCTCAGAAAGGCAGGCTCTTGCGGATTTAGCTGTTGGCCCTGTCCAGCAATGGGCTTCGGGTAGGTGTATTCATCAAGAGTGTTTGTTTGCATCAGTTGCCGCCCTGGTGTGTCAATGCACCGTCGCGAATTGGTGTTTCCACCTTCCCGGCAGTGGTCCTGGTGCCCTGGACTTGGAAACATGATCGCTGAGGAGCCTGAAGAGGGGCGGCGAGTGCAATGCTGATGAAGTCTACCGAGCCTCGCTCAAACACCGGTGCGACCTTGCTGTGTGGATCTGGCAGGCTCACAGCTTCCGTTTGCAACAGCGTTGTTGATGTCGGACTGCCCAACCGAGGTGTGATGAACGACTCCGGTTGGGCGTGGTGGGATTCCACATCAGCTCTCAATATGTGCCACGCCTACTGCACCGGACACGGGCTTATCTCAGCTTTCCAACCCGGTCCCCGTGTTGGTCATAGCCGGCACCTGCGCCCATCATCATCCGCATCAGCAGCATCACCACGATAAGCAACGTTTTAGCTTTTGGGTATCTTAACTTCCTCCCCTTATCCTCTTCTGCACCCCTTTCCCCTTCCAGTTCAAAAGTCAGCGCCGCCACCGCCATCACCCATACTCCACCAATCTTCAGCCACAACCGCCTCTTTGCCACCAGCACCACCGCAACGATGCCACCCGCACCACCACCACCCCACGCTCCCACACCCAGAACCACCACCCGCACCTCCACAACCTCATTTTCGCCATCAATTTCATCATCAATCGTTACTATCCTCGTTGCCATCAGATCAGCATCATTCTCACCATCACCATCATCACCTTCATGATCGGCATCAACGACGTTACTATCATCATGAACAGCCTGGTCATCATCAGTCTCTGCTTCATGACCGGTGTCAAGGTCTTCCTCGCCACCATCATTACCATCCCTGCATTCACTGCACCTCTAGTGACTCTAGTATTACCGTTTGCAGTGCCTGACGGCAATCAGTGTCATTCTCACCAGTGCCATGCTGGATTCAGCTTGAGCTTTGCTTCAGCTTAAGTGCAACATGTTGTAGTCGGCCTGTTGGAGTGGTCGGCGACCACGGTCTGCGATAGAAGCCGCTTCGGCGTCTGGGTGCCAGGTTTGGGACCCTGAATCGTCGGCACACTCTCACAATGGGTTACTCTGCGTGCTCTCATTCGAGGTGCCTGGTCAATATGCAGACCGATGAGCCGGTCGTACAGTTCTTGTACTGCAGCATCACGCACAAGCCACCTGCCAGTTTTTTAGTATAGCCTTGCCGCAGATTCACTGAGGGTCCCTTCGCTTGTGCTTGTGATGTTGAGATCGCTGGAAGATCCTCGGCAACGGGCCTTGCAGGTACGGAGACGGCGGGGCTATTGCCGCCTTCGTGCATTCGCTGCACGAGGCTTACCAAGCTTTGGCCCGTGGGGAGGTACCTTCTCGCCGGGGTCTTAGACTTGCCCACAAGACTTAAGTTCTCACACGCGAGGCCTTATAATTCCCAGTCATCATCAGGTGTTGCTTGAGCTTGCGGGAGGCACATGTTCCAATCATCTCCTTAGAGGTTCCGAGCATCCAATCCTGGCGGTGCAGCAGCAGCGGCTGCGACGCTACTTGCAGCTCGGGCATTTGATATGAAATTAGGGAGTGCTCGGTCAAGGGCGCTTAGAAAGGTTCAAGGTTTCAAGCTCAAGAGCTGTGCCGTCACAGGCCTGCACTCACGAGGCGTTGCTTATACTTCAACAAAGATGCAGGAACCCACAAAAGCACCCGCGCATATGTGTTGTTCCTACTTCATGTTCTTACTGAAACTTCGATGCTCGATCACCGAGAGCTCTTCTAGTGCCCTATAATCCCGATATGAACCTCCAGTATGCTGAAGCAGTAGGATGCCTCCTTGAAGGTTTCAGAAAGCCCCTGGCCTGGAGCCTTGGGATCCGGACCCCTGCCCGGCAGGAGTGGTGCTGCCGGACAAGAGGGTGCTGTGGACGTGCAGCTTGGCCGAGGGGATTCGCAAAACTGAGAGAAGTGGAGTTCAAAGGTGCCAGAAGTGGAGATGTGGATGAGTTGTGGATGAGAGAAGTTTAGGGCGTTTCCGCGCATTGGGTGCGTCATCCAAGCTCTGTGAATCTTGGAGAGGTACTTGTTCGACATTGTCAACGATACCTACTACCACAAGTGGGGTCACAGCGTGGGTGGCTCAGAGCAGCTGTAGGCGTGCAGAACCTCAACCCGGAAATGCACTGACGACGAAGATGCCCACACTCCACAGTTGAGCGGAGAGCTAAACCATCGAAGAGCTTGCCAGACTAGAGCCGGCACTAACGAATGGGCGTGCAAGCGCGCGTAAGCAACAGTCGCATGCGCGGAAGGCTTGCGCACCGGTTGCTTTAAAAACCGATGCGCGGAAGGGGTATGCGCAAGGGTATCTTGAGATCTTATTATAAAGACGACGACGACGACTACCAATTACCGCTACGATTACTACTGCTGCTACTATTGCTCCTGCCCGGCCCCTTCCCCTGCTCCTGCTCCTTCTCTTCCTGCTCCTGCGCCTGCTCCTGGCCTGCTCCTGCTCGTGGTTGTCCTGCTCCTGCCCCTGCTCCTACTCCTACTGCTCCTGCTCCTGGTATTGCTTCTGCTCCTGCTCCTGCTCCTGCTCCTGCTGCTGCTGACTATTTACTCTTACTCTTACTCTTACTCTTACTCTTACTACTACTACTACTACTACTACTACTACTGCTACTCCTGCTACTACTACTACTACTACTACCACCACCAATAATACGTGTATGAAGCACAGATCCGAAACCCGCCAAAATCAGTTTTAGATTGGGTTCCGTGCGCAAGGCGCGAGGAAGGCGCGCGCAAGGGGTGACAGTCCTTAGCAACATGAGCCCCAAATGTAAGTTGATAACGATTGTAGGTTACGAACCCATCCAGGTCCCTACCCCTAAGGCTTTAAATTGTAAGTCTCAAATGGAAACCCACCCGAAGTCCATACCCCGAAGGCCTTAAACCGAACTCTAAACCGGAAGCCCACCCAATTACAGCAGGCTCTGATTGGAAACCCGCCTGGGTTCCCTACCCCAAAGGCCTTAAGCCAGATTCTGGACTTGTTATCGTTCTGGATAGTCCAACAAACGCTTTTCGCTACGTTAATTACTTTTCCGCCCAGCATCCTTTACTTCATAGCCTTGCTGCCGTACCGTATGTTGCAAATCGCTTGCACGGAAGAGAATCTCAGCAAGCTTGGGTTTCAGTCCTGCGTTGACATATAATTCGTAATTCACACTGGTGCGCTTGCCTACATGCACGTACAGAGTCTCTGCAAACTGCAATGGCTGCTGTGTGCTGCTGATGCTGCTTGCTGCTGGACGCTGGCACACAATTCATAATTCATGCTGGCATGCTGGTCTGTATGGATCCACGGGGATCTATGTAGAATGCAGAACTTTTGCCATATCTGCGAGAGAGCAATAACCGACTTGTGGGGCGATGAAGAAGAGTTGAGATGCTGAATTTTTCAGTCAGGGAATACCACAGAGGCGACTTGTACAGTAACCGTGACCAAAACACACCGAACAACATGGTTGGATGCGTGATGCAGTGATGCAGTACTGTCGCTCTTTCGCTCACCCTAGTCATCAAGGCTGCCAGGGAAATGCGGGAGGTCGCAAATTAGCTGCCAGTAGCGCAGCTTTGTCAAATGTCACTTCGAAGTTACCCTGCAATGCGGGCTCGTCCTTGCTAGGTAGGAGGAAAAAGTCCTGTGCAAAGACCTGAAATGCGGAAGGGAGCGCGGAAGGCTTAAAGCTTAAGAACTGACTCAAGGGTTTGTAAGCGACAGTTGGCTCAGCGGAAGCGGCGAGCACCAGAAACGCGCAAGGGTTTGTTAGCGTCAACGGATTGAAAAGAGGTTTTGATAACCGCTCACAACAGTTGACCAGCTTAGGTTGGGGTGCAGTTTACTCGCGGAGTTTGCGACACGCTTCGGACTCTTGGCTGGAGTTTAGTTTGCGAGGAGTGGTGGCGATAACGTTGCTGAGAGAGACGTGATGTGTTTCTCAGAGTCATAGCTTCGCTTGGGGGTGCAGTCGTTCGAAGGTTCGGGTCCTCGTTGTCGTGACTTGATCGTCAATGTATCGTCGGCACTGTGTGATATTTTGTCGAAGTCTTTTTGGCATTTGCTTCACAAATGGTTGTGGTAGCAGAGCAGTAGACTTAGACGGGCAACCTTATCATTCTGGCCAGTGCCTCTGCCGAGGATGGCGGGACAGCGGATGGCATGCAGCGAGGTCAGAACAGTTGCATGGGCTGTGACGGCGCAGCGTGTTTCGGAGGGCTTGCAATGGCTTGCAGGCGAAGCTGCAGATGCTGCAGAACAGCTTTCAACCTAGCAGCCACTTCAGTTAACGATCTTGTGACTTGTGAAATAGCTAGGACCTGAAACGTCAAGCTTCCAGGAGATTGCCTGGCTTTCATGCATCGTCGCCGCCATGTTCCGGCGGGGATGAGCCCGGGAAAGATGTTTGCCGGGGGGGTGGGAATAGGATTCTTAGGTAGCAGCTTCGAGTCAAAGAGAGGATCCAGAACGGACCATCGCAGTTCTGTACTTCGGTGCTTTAGCTTTGGATAGCTCCGATCTGTTAAGGCCTAAAAAGGCAATGGATGTGGTTTGCGGTCAGGGCAGGTACCAGGTGTAGGCCTTCGGGTGAAATTCCTGAAGCCTCGAGTCTAAGAGTTTTCGAGCCTCGTATGGTGCAGGCTCCGGAATACGGAGGGCTGTTGCAGAGTCACCCAAGCCCGAGTCCACCAGCAGAGCTCATGTCGTTGGTGGAGGATGCTGCCCGACAAGTTGCTCCGTATCATGGTGGTGCACAATGGCAGGCTCCAGCTGGCCTGTTTGCGGTGCATTGGAACAGAGATTTGCTGAAACATGAACAAAGGAAGAAGAGAAGGGTGACCAGACAGAAGCCGAGCAAGCACCAAGCTGTTAAATTGGTGTGCCTAAACTCTGAACTTCCCCCATGGGCGCTTCGAACTGCGAGGCATTTGCTAACCAGGGACCGCATCGAGTTTCGAGCCTGACAGTGGCAGTGTCAAAGGACAAGTGAGTTCCTTCACGGCTGTCCATGTTCCGTGAGCGGCTGTACTCTCCTCTTTTTTTTGTGCCGACAATTGCGAAAACAGGCTGGGAGATGCCGAAGGAGCCGTGCCCTGGCCGGCAGTACTCGTTACAGAGGCATAGGAAGCTTTGTAGTGCTTGGACCCCTTGAGGAGGGTGTAAATCAGAAAGGAATTATGTGTAACGGCCGGAGTCATTCGGAATTCGGAGTACGGGTACATGTTGTTTCGTCAATGTCTTCCAGGAATTGGACAATCTGGTTTCGGACGCGTCACTAGAACCTCCGGGCTGTTTTACCCGATCCCAACTTGTGAGCTGGAGAACAGGACGAGCGCAGAGGCAGCAGAAGTAGTTTCCAGCCCGAACTTTTTGTTGCAGCACGTTGGATCGGAGTTTCACTGCCCTGAAGGACGTGTGCGCGCTTCGTGTTTCTGGGCCCACTGTCGACTCCTGACAGGGCCCTTTTCTCCGAGGTGGCATGCACCAGCAACTACGTCATGCTGTCAATTCCATGCCTCGATGCTTCATCGACGCCGCTTGCAGACATTGCCTCGCGGGTCAAGTATGCCGTGGCCTCAACGTAGGCTTCTTGGTTCTGGCGGGTTTGACAGGGCTTCGGAATCCCAATCGACACGGTCACCTATGACCGCTTGATGGCATGAGAGCAGCAAAGTCTGCTTTCTCTCCCTCTCTCTCTCCCTACCTGTCTCGTGCTCTCTTCTGAAACGCAAGGCCATCACGCACGGAAAGTTCCGGCGGCCTACTACTTGCGAACAGGCGCATGCTCCTCGGCAGCAGCTCTGCCTCACTCGCTTATAAAGCTCCCAATTGCCGCTGGGAGTGCACTTTTTGTGGTGCACGTGGGCTGGGACATGTCGCTAGCTTAGGCACGGATCAACATCGGAGGAATGGTGGCTGGGCAGCACGGATGAAACAGAAGGCTGGTTATGACATCCGAACCAGGCGAGGGAATGAACGAATTTCCCTGCGTTGTCCGATTCATCTATGACTATCCAACTATGAAACATGCCGATCATTCCTCTGTTTGGCATCCTTATCATGGTCGGGAAAACGCCTAGAAGCTCCATCCCTCGGCCTCTCTTTCTGCATGTACTATTGCGTGCCGATGCCGCAGTCTCATCACATGGCAGATGTGATCGCTCGTTTTGTATGTCTTCCGCACAGGTGCTTCCGCGCAGAACAAACAAGCCCCACCTCATGCAGCCGTATTAGAGCGTCCTGCAGACACCACGGACCCACGGCAGTTGCTGTTACCATTTTTCGAGAAACAGTTGAATACCTCATGGAAATGGAACCTTCGATTGCCGTCACTCCAGATTGGGACAGACGGCGACTTCACGCAAGTGTTCAAGTCGTCTCGATGCAGGCTCGCATTGAACTTGTCCATGGATTGCACGGGTCATTGAGGTGTGCGGAGGCTTTGCTTCGGAAGTTTGACACGGGTGCTCGGCGCTTGATCTGGAGCATGCTTATCAAGAACTCCATCAAAGCAACTCGATTATATAGATTACGTCGATTATGTCTCAGCAGAAAAAAGTGTGTCCTGTACCCGGCCCGAAGCTATGCAGCAAGGCATGTTGAACTGCAAGCTCTGATGGTCTTACTCGCCTTTGACTACGAATCCCTTCAGAATCAGTTCACAGTGCCGTTGGTTGATGTCCCATGTAGGCCTTCTCTGACAGGACATCGAGTTTATGGCTTATAGACTTATAGTGTAGAGAGAGAGAGAGAGAGAGAGAGCGAGAGCGAAACAGAGGGAGAGAGGTCCAGTGATTCAGTGCAGCCATGTTGCTATTGTTTTGTGTTGTTTCTGCGAAGTGGCATGTACTTGCCAGAGCCTCGGGGGCAAGAGTCCTCGGTCAGGTCTTCTGCGTGGAGTCGGGCTCCTTACGTGATCCAGCTTCGGATGGACAATGAGGGCGGCATTTGGTGCGTGACTTGTCGGAGGGGAGGAGAGTGGTTCTGACATCCGGATCGAGGCTCAGGCATCACAGGCCGGGTTCTGGTGACCTCGTCTGTTGATCGCAGTGCTGCACCTGGTGATCAAAGACGGAAAGAGTCTATCTAGCAACCAGTATTTCGCAACGTTCCGATTGTTGCACTCGTCGAAGCCTGGATGAATCCCTCAGAGAACAGAACTTTCCCGGCAAAAGCCGCAGTCCTCAGGTGAAGGACTTCAAGTGCCACGAGTTCGTGGATCCGACCAAATTCTGGACTGCGGTACCTGTCTTACCTGCCAGTCCTCTATGTGTGTGTGCGTGCTGGCCATGCCTTTCCAAAACTAGCCGTAGAGCCAAGATGAGTGTCGTTTTGCCGAAGTGGCTCAACTTTCTGCAGTCCTTCTAACATTGGATGAACTCTGTTTGCAGAGAGTAGTGTCTGGAGTAGAGGAGGTGCATGGTTTCACAAGGCCTCCAGGCACTTTTTCGGCATGTGTGGGTGCAGTGCAGATGGCATGAGTTCTCTACCTTCCTGGGTGTCGCAGTGCTGTTGAATTCAGCGAATGTCCTATGCGCACACTTGTGGGTGGCACCTGGTTGCTGTAGACGATACGACGGCTTCTGTGAAATTCTTACCTCGTGAAACCGTTGCTACAGTCCTTGCCTCGCCTATCCGAGACCTCAAAACCTGTAGCCTAAACAAAGATCCCCACAACAGAGCCCTCTAAGACTCTACCTCATGCCATAACTTCTCCTTCTGGCTGCTTCGTGGATGACTAAGGCAGTTTGCATTGGCAGGGAGGTCGCTGAGGGTGCTTATACGAATCCAGTTGAGCCCTTGGCCTGAGCCTCTTCACGTCACTTGGTTTTGGCAGAACCTGAGCATTACCCGTAAATCGGGGCGCTCTCACTTGTACAGTTGGCCAGGTCTTCGCTATTCCGGCAGCTGTCATGTTCCGAGATGCTTCAGTCCAGAATGATCCACATGATGACTTCCAAAGCCTGCCGAAAACATCTTTGTGCGACAGCCGGCGCTTCTAGACGGGTGCCATTCTGGCTTGTGGAGCCAGCACTAGCCCGCTGTTGGTCGTCTCCTGACCTTCAGAAACTTACTGTGAGGAGGGCAAGGCCTCAGCAGTTGAATCCTTTCCGAGCTCGTTCTTGCCTCTCGGTGTCGCCGGGCTTGGCCGCATAACGGCAGAGCAGGCTTGCCCAGCTGCCTCGAAGCGTCACTATCGTGTATACAACGCTGAATTGCAGCTATTTTCCACTAAGCCAATGCACACACCTAAGTCCATTTTGTTGGGCTTGGGGTTCGGAATACTCTACATTCTCTGTTACTTGCTGTGCACATGCTCATGCCGTTGCCAGCAGCCGCAGATGTACGTACCATATTTGTCCCCTCGGCGAGAATATCCTAGTTCTTTGACTTGACAATAGGCTTCCATGCTGCCGACAGCATATAATTCCACAACTCCATACGGGCCTTTGCTCCAGATACTGCCAACTCTTCGGGGTTTATGAGGCGCTAGGTCTCATGCCAGTCATGAATCATGGCGGTGTTGTTCGCCTTGCTTCGTTTTTTGTCACACTCCCAGCTTCGCGCTGCCAACTTCGTTAAGCAGGCAAACTTGGAATGGGAGACATCGAGTTTCCGGCTGTGTGCCGGGTTCCTGAAACAAGAACTGGCTCGAGTTTTAGGATCTAGCGGTCCTAGCGGTCCTTGCTTCTGGTCGGACCTCCGGGCTCCTGCGAGGAGTCAAAAGCTCTGCGCTTTGCTTCACAGGGCCTGGGGCCTGCGGGGCTCCTCAGGGCTCACTTCCTTGCTTCCTTCATCTTCCTTCTTCTTTAGGAGTTTCCGGTTGAAAGGAGCCCCTGGAGCGAGTCCTTGAAGAAGACGAGGAGGAATCAGGCCATCCGATCATCCCTGTTCATGGTCTCGGATTCCTCGGGATTTTCAGATGTACACGGGATTGATCCTCCGGGTGCACTTGGAATGTGCCTGCTTGGTGAGCTTCCCATTTTTGCAGGGGTTGAAGAGCCAAATGAAGGTAAGGCCACGCGCGCGCGACTCTACGTCTACAGTGTTTCGAATCCGTCTGTGGTAACCAGACGAGGAGGTCCAGTGGGTCACCTGCAACCTGGTCGCCTAGTCGTTAATGGCCCTCGCTCCCGAGACAGGTTCCGCAGCAAGACAGATCAATCGAATAGTCCAGCGATGCAGGACAGCCGTAGACCCAAGGCCACTAAGACTAAGATCTCGTGCACAGACCGTGGATGGGTGGGGAAAATTGCAAGGCCTCCGAGTTCGACCTACTGAAGACATGCTAGGCTTGCCTCTTGCCTCGGCCTCCTCGCCAGAGCCTAACCCTTCAATTGTACTCAGTGCGAAGCTTCGTACAATCCGCTCGGAGTGACTGTGAGAGCCATGGTGCTACTCTTGCCGCGGCACCTGCTGAGCCCCAAAGAGGACGGCATGCTCAAGCTGCTGCAGGGCATGGCCAAGGTATCTGGGGGTCTGGAGGATGTGGTCCATGGCTTGCACTGGGTGGCAGGTTAGGATCAGGCCACTGCCGATGGTAAGGGTGATGGAGAGGATGGCAGGAAGCAGTGATGGTGGTGACGCTTTCATGAGGTGATCATGTGGCCAATGCGGCTGCAGGCTGTTGGTGCCATACTATAATTCACACATCCGGAAGGCATTCACTAGCTTTTGTTGTTGCGTTGATGCCGACGGCTGCCAGGTGTGGGTCACGGGCGGATGGCTCCGCGACAAAATCCTCGCGAGCCTGGATGTGAATCTCGCAGCCACTGGACTTTGTTCGGAATGCTAGGTTTCTGCACAGAGCCGGCAGGCTGATGCACGAGCTTCGCATACTGTAGTCGGCTCTTTGGGTCGTCCTTTGTGACCTCCGCGACCGTCGACGGGAGTGTGTCGAAAGAGTGGTTGCAACACCGGTGGCACCACTAACGTGGATTCGGATTGTTCTGGAACTTTGGCTTTTGCATCTAACCCTCCACATCATGTGCACCTATGTATTTCTATCGCTTTGCATCGTAGCGAAATGCTTGGTGGCATGGCACGAGCTGCGGGAGCATCGATTTTGTTGTGGGAGTCTTCTAGAAGTGGCAGGCCTCAGTTGCTTCACAATTCAAGGGGTAGTTCGCAGAATTCATGCGCCGCCAACTCGCCTCGAGCATATGCCCTTTCGGAGACATGAGCTTCCGGTGTCACAGCGCCTGTGCCTGCAATCGTTGGGGAGCTCACGCACGCCTTGGGCCCCCACTTGCGTGGCTTGACGTGTCTCGGAGCCGAGGCCAGGTCTAACTGTCAACGTATCTCGGCTGCATCGGCTTAAGGCCCTAAGGCTTAAGGTTAGCATTTCCAGGGGTTTTTGACTTTCAGGGCTTGAAATTGGTAGTGTCGGAGCCTGTAGTAGGACCTGGAGCCGACTCTTTCCGAAGCCCAAAGTGCTCCAACTTCCAGGTCTCGCAAAACTCTGCGGCCAGCAGCAAGGGGACCTGGACCTCGTTGTGGCGGGCATGTGCCGGGGCAGCGAACTCCGTAGCGCTGTAGGAAGGGCCTTGCGTTCGAAGAGGGTCCGGCGAACCGTCCACTCGAATTGGTGGGCTCTTGTGCGGCATGGAGGGGAGAACCGTGGTGGTTTTGTTGGGGGGACTGTGAGAGTGCTCGCGCGGAGTTTACGATAACAGCTAGGCCTGATGGGGGACTTCCATGTCAGAAATTGAAAGAGCCGTAGATGCTCCATGCAGAACGCGAGACGAGACGATCAATAAGAGAGGGATCGACAGAGTGACCGAGAGAGAGCCACCAGCAAACAGAGAGATAACCCTGAACTGTAAGTTTCAAGCAGATGGCAGAAATCGGAGTGCAGCTCATCACCAGCCCAATCTCAGTGAGGCTGTGTTGATCTTGTCCGATCAAGTTGCGATTTCAGTAGTTTCAGGTTAGCACAAGGCCTGCATGCCAAGAGTTATGCCTCAAGGACCTCGGTCGAGTTCTACGCTGCCCGGAGGCAATCATGAGGCTTTTCGCGGCTGTAAGCACCAGGTGTTTGCAGCCTGTATCCTAAACCTCGCCTGATTCGTCGAGTGCAAGTGACAGAAATACCTTTAAACTTAAAGAGCATCATGACAGGGCATTTCGGTCATTGCGAATTCCTAGCATGCATGCACAGGCATCCTTTGTGATAAGAGGTATAGTCCGGTATAGCGTCGTATCCTCTGCACGCATGTCTGAAGCGCGCCTGGGCTATCGGACATGAGAGCAATGGTTACTCTCAGGGTACTTCCGAAGGGCTGCATGGCAACATGCTGCACATGGCTGTTAACTCCTCACGTACAACGCACAGCTGTAACCCAAGAGACATCCGCTGGAGTCGCCTCTCGAAGTGTTGGTTCATCACCCGAGCTGTCGGCAATCCTGCTATCCCCTGTGTCTAATTATGGGCGGGTGGCAAAAATTATGCATGACCAGCATGGGTGTGTTCGAACATTGATGCAGATACAGGGCTCCCATTCACTGCTTGCCTGGACCTGGACCGTAGGCACGTTGAATGCAAGTCCTCGAGCTCTGTGACAGGTGAGATCCTACAGAACTTTGGCACCCGATAAGGATTTCGTTCAACAGATCTGCATGTTTACGGTCCTCTATTTCCGATCGCACCGTATGACAGGGCATGTTAGCCTGCCGCTCCAGGCATTGCCCATCAAAGGAGCCCGAAAAAGAGGTTCCGATCCCAACCATAATGATCGCGGTGATACTAAGAGTTGATACTGGTAATGACAATTGGTAGCATCAGCCATATTATCAGCGTGTCAGCATCAGCAAGATTAACAAGATTAAGAATATCATCAATAATGATAGAGGGTGCCGAATTTGCCATGTCATAGTACACAGGTCATAGCACCTAAACCTTGCTTCGCGACTCGTTCAGCCATGCAAGAGGCAAAATCAATAATGATTGTATAAGCTCTCCCGCCCAGGGACGCTGTTCGCGTGACGAGGCATTTCGATCGCTGCTTCGGCGCCCACCCCTGTTGGTGGAAGCCAAGGATCGCAGTTCGGGCAAGTTATTTGAGACCTCCACGCATCCTTAGTTGTGAGATGCCAGAGACGAACCCTGGGAACAGTTTTGAGGCCTGCAAAAAGAAACGGAGAAATCACGCAGCAGCCAGGGAGGGCGACCCAACACGGTGAAGCTCACCCTGGCCGAGGAGGGGCGGAGGGTGGAGGGTTCAGTCGAGCTTCAAAGCTGATCAAACAGCTTTTTTTGCTCACCGAAGTCATGAACCACGATGGCAGATGTGCCTCCCGAAAAAAGATGAGTAGCGAGGTTTGGAAAGGCCCTAAAACGTTGCAGCCACGACCTCTGATGCCAGTCACCAACCTCAAAGCTTGCCGAGGCGATCGTGGATGTCACCAGCCTTGCGGATGCGAGGCCGGTCCATTGCTGTGAGATCAGCACAGCAGACCGGCTTCGGATCGTAGGTGGGAGTACGGTGAGTCACATGTGGGCGCCTTCCCGTCGCCTACTCTTCGCGAAGGTCCGGCGGAGCTCAAAGTGGCCCAGCCGAAGAAGGTGCCTTCAACGTGCAAAGGGTGGCGATTCGGGCTAAGCTTTGAGTTTCGTTTCGTGGAAGAGCAGATTATCCCAAGCACCGCCTCGCACTTTGAGCTGCGCGAAGGTGAGGAGGACTCCATCGCGCGGGATTGTCAACACAGGGACGTGAGCTTTAACGCCCTGTACCTTGAGGCGAATTGGCACTGACACCTGCTTGTGGAGCTTTTTTTTTTTTTGGAATTTCCTTTTGTTCCGGTTTTCTTTTGTTTTGCTTAATTAACTAACCTGTAGCGCTCCAGTTCCCCAGGCTGGTGGAGAGGAGGTGCTCGATCCCTGCGGACAGGGTGTGCAGATGGCCAAGCAAAGGGAATGAAGGGGCGCGGGGGGCGGCCAGTGCCAAGTTTTGAGTGGTTGGGACATTTCTACATGGATCCACATCGGCCAGGCTGATCATCCAGATCTTGTTGGGACTTTTCGTTTCGAAGGAATGTGGAGTTGTTGTCATGCACCCGTAAGAGTGCACGGCCTAGTGGTCTGCAATCAATCAACGCTAGACGAGTGGAAGGCATTGCACGGCTAGGGCATGGGTTGTGTAGTGCAGCTGGCTCTTGCTGACAAGAATGAAGGTCAAGGGGCTGCAGGAACGTTGAAGGCTTTGGCACGTTGTCAAAAGCAGAGTATAGTATATCATGCCACGACCTGTTCGGGGTCTGCCGGTGGCAGAAATGAAAGTGCCTGTTGCATCCAACTCCCTTGCACGAGGTCAGATCTGTCTGCAGGTATCGTACGGACGCCCCATACAGGCCCCGGACCATGTGCGGACATGAGCTTATTGGACATGTCTGGCGAGCGTTAGCATGGCCTTCATGTACGTTCATCTTCGCTGTTTTTGCGAGTTCCAGAGTGGGTGCATCGATTGCTTTCGGTTTGGATGAGGAAGCATCTGTCAATACACAACCGTGCACAACAAGATGCAAAAGATGAGCGGCCGGCCCGGTGCTGGCAACCGGCTGTTGTTGTTTGCTTTCGTGCTTTCTTGCAAACTGGACCTTCGAAGCTGGTGCTAGGTTTGACGAGCTGGATTTCGGTTGATGCCGTTCTTCTTGCATGGTATTTGATTATTTCGGATATGCCAGACATTGAACCATAACTTCGATCCTTCCTGTACCCTTGGCCCCGTGCTCTTTCACTTTCTTTCTCGTGCTTGGGAGGCGGTGCACTGGCTTCTTTCCGAGAAGATCCAGCCCCGCAGCTGCATCCAGCTGCCAAGCACAACAAGAAATCCCGAGGATCTGATCGAAGGTCGGGGGATGCCAAGACACCCTTCAACCTTCAACCCTCGGAAGCAGTGACCTGAAGTCGGATTAATGGAAGTTGAGTCAGCCTTCACACCCAAAGCCAGCTACCACTAGAGGTGCGGCTACTTCGCGCCTTGCGGTTCGCTGCCAGGCTTGGCTTCCAACTGGAGGTGCCCTTCGGGCTTGGGCTTGTCCACTTCGGCTATCATGATCCCAATGCTGCAAGAAACGCAACTTGAGGGTCGACAGCATGTCGTACGCTTCGGACGACCTGTGACAGGCTAGACCAGGCGTTCTTCGTCGGTTCAGTGTGTACACCTTCATCAAGCTCCAACCACTTACGCAAGCATTTCAGCAGTTGTTGAGTGACGTCTTTTCATCGCACTCGCACCGCTCGACGTTTCTTGAGGGGCCTAGCCACTCGGAGCCCGAAGTCTGGCAATTACTGGCCAAGTCTTGTTCGAGGATGAGCTTCACGAATCGCTGGCAGCCGGGGAGGAGGCCCGACGCACTGTGCGAAGGAAGCTTGGGCAGCATGCCGGGAGCTGCAGCAGAGCTTCAAGCATTTCTCGCCCAATGTCCCTACTTAACTAGCACGACCCGGCACTAGATGGTGCTGCATTGTGCAGCTGTTGTACTGCATCTGTCCAGTGCATGCGGGTCCGCGCAGATCTGTGAGAAGATGCTGGGCATGTCTTGAAATGATTTCGAGACAGTGTCAAAGTGTTTGAACAGCCAAGTGTTGGGGCAGGTGCTGGCGGCTCGATTTGAACGTCATCCTGGTCGAATACTTTTCGAGCTCAAGAAGGCAGGATGGTAGTTTTCTGGTCGCTTTCCTGCAAAGAATGCCGGGCCCATCATCACAGTCTCAAAGCTGTGGCAGGCACTTCTGGTTCACAACCAGCCTAGCTCGTTCTTGCAGTTCCTGAACTCGAACTGCGAGGCGTGGCCACCCAGTGTTCATGAGCACTCTCAGCAAGCAGGCGAGCGAAGGTCTCGCACACCACAGGTCCCAAGACCAACGAAAGCCCACCACGAGGTACACAAGCTGCTCTTCGGCGACTTTGCCAACGCTCCAACTTTCTGGCAGGGTGCAGTGGGGAATGTCAGGCGCCAGAGTCCCAGAGAAGAGAAAGCACAAACCCAGAGCGTTTACCTAGACCTCGTCGGGGTCCGGAATTGGGTGCGGCTTCTTGCAAGCCTCCTGCGCACATGGCAGGCCGGCAAGAAAGTAATCCTATAGCCGACAGTGGGAGAGGAATGGTGAACACAACCACTAAGGCAATGGCAGGGAAGTTCGACGCTGATTTCATGAGTGTGTGCGTATGCGCATGCCTTGAGTACTGCTGCTGTAACATGAGATTACCAAGAAGCCGTGGCTAGAATCGGTTAGAAGCAATATCTGGCAATTGCTGGGTCCTATTAAGATCATGCTGAAGCTGGCCAGAGCTTTATTGTCAACTCCGATGCGTTGTTAGAAATAAGCATCTTTACGACCACCCTATGTTCCCTGGGCTCGACGGCTGACATTTCCATGGGCACCGAGGTTTGGAGACCCTGATCCTGGAGGGCTTGCAGAGGATGGGTTCATCAACTACTGTAGCTTCTTTAACTTTGCGAACTTTGGAAGGGTAGAAGTGATGTTATGAGATGCTCACCAATGTCAAAAAGCAGAGCGGCCGGCCTAGCAGGAATCAAGAACGGCAACAGGCAACACACACACACAGAGACATGTGCAGTTAACAGCAAGATGTAGACGAAGGCTAGCAGCAGTTTTCGTCTCAAAACATATGAAGTGCCGGATAGCGTAGGCACCACCACCGTCATAACCTGCGCACCACCGTCTCTGCCGCCACCGCCACCGCTATCACACCGCCGCCNCCACCACCACCACCACCACCACCACCAAACACGGTAGCACCCACACTGCAGCAGCGTCAGCAAGCAATACCAGTGGCTTGCCGGGGCAGCAACAACAGCAGAAGTGACAGCGACACGGCAGATGCTCATGTTCACAATAATCTCGTCCCAGAGTACGCCTTGTCACCGTGATAATCACAACGTATCTTTTTGATTTTAAATTTGCCTGGGATTCTGGAGGCCTGTGCACGCAAAATCAAAAGCAGTGTCCAGGTTGAAAGCAAACATTTCCCTGGCAGAGGAAGCAGCTTTCTGCGAGATCTGTGCGTTTTCGAGGTCGCATGGAGAGTCCTGGCTTCCGGTCTGCCTGAGTTTTGTCTGAGTGCAGGGGTGCGGACGAGATTTATTGATGAGGTAATGTCTTGTAAATGGTTTTGTGAAGACTCTGAGGAGCTTCATTGCTTCATCCTCACAGAAGTCCACAACACAGGCCCTTCGTCCCACGCCCGAATGTTGTGGATTCCCGGCGGCCACTCCAGGAAAGGCCTGCCACCAGCTTTGCTGACGCCGGACTGGCGAAAGCTGGAGATCAGAGACCCTCGGCGTAAACATGGGGTTGACAATGATTTGCATGTGTTTTTCGTCCTCCGTGTTGCGTGACAGTTTTTGCAGCGATGCCTGCTGGACAGAACCGGGACTCGCACAGCGCACCGTTGGGTGAGACGGTGAGACAGTCAACAGCAAGAATCCTGCAGGAACAAGTCTCATTGCACCGGGCCGCAAAAACGCTTGATCTTTGTCTTGGTCGGGAGATGCCTTGTGATTGTCAAAAAGCTTTCACTTCAACATTTAGGGGTTGTGTTGGCCAAGGGCCATCGACAAAGCTAGCAAGCAGGTGTAAGCCGATTCAAGCCCACACCCTCGCGACCTCGGCCTGCAAAGAAAAGCCAATGCCGAAACACATTCCTGTGCCGATCATTGCCTTGGCACGAATGGTTGGGGTCAACGCTAAAGCCCTGAACACCCCTATGCCTTGCGTGGAGAGTACGAGTGTGAGCGCCGAAACCCTTTCATAGAACCCTCAAAGGAATGCTCTTCGGAAAACGGAATCGTAACAGGAAAACGACTGGGTCGAGCTGCTCCTGGCGGCGTTGCTTTGGCGCCGCAGTGTGCCGGAGGTGCGCCAGTGTGCGGCGAGGCTGCAGCTGCTTGTCTGACATCTGGGTTTCAGGTTTTGCAGAGTGAGGGCTTTTGAGCTTAGGATCTTCAGGTTCCAGGGTTTGAAGGCTTAGGGAGTTTTGGTTCAGGAGTTTTGGCATCGCTCGCCGCCAGGTCCATTAAGCCTATGGCTTGGGAGTTTCAGAATTGGATAGGGTTTTGATTATCCATCGTGCTAGTGCGACCTGCGCCGTGTCGCAGATAGGGATGATGAATCCAGATTGAGGTCCTGTTTCCTGTTGATAAATCATTGGGATTGACGGCAAAGACAGATTTGTAGCTCCAACTCGAAAGGGCGATCATCTGGAAGGACGGTTAGGGCTAGGGACCAGGGATCTTCCAGACGAAATGCGAGAGTACTCGGCCTGAAAGAGTCGAAGCACTGCGGAGCTGTTTCCTGTTACTATGATCTGTTTTGTAACTGACAAGAGGGCATGGTAACATCTAGCCAACAAAGTGACAAAAATGTGACAAAGTTATTTTAGGGGCTGCACCCACAGGCGGGCAGCGCCGGTAGAAGCCTGCAGCAACGCCACGCACCCCCCCTCCGCCGAACCCGCTGATGCTGATGATGCGCGCCCTTGTGGGCATTGAGCATACTCTTGGTGGGCAGTGGGCATTTCAAGGGGTTGGCCATACACGGTCTGCGAGGGTGTCCATGCGCGTCATAAGTACGTACCAATGTATCTATACAAGCCGCCAAGAACTATTACTCTGACTCCTAGATGGCTCTATGAGGAACAAACGACCAACTTCTTCCGCACAAGAGCTGTGCAGTACGCAAATCCGCATGCAATGCGCAACTTCGAGAATCCTGGGTGAGGATAGACGGAGCTGGGCGGGGACAAAAACCGAGCTAGGGAACACAGCTTCTGGGCACCGCCCCCGGAGGGGTCGGCGGATAGCCTGAGCATCGAACATCCAAAATGCTCTGCGCATGCCATGCACTCGCAGGCTGTCGGAGACCATGGGCGACTTGGGCTTTTCTGTGCTTCGGGTTCACGGGCCATGGACGGGTGTGGGCTGTGCTTCGGGTTCACGGGCCATGGACGGGTGTGGGCTGCATGTGGCCTATGGCAAATCAGGAAGTTCTCAGGGGCGTGTCATTTGGCAGAGGGTGAAGCAGATGTCCTGGTATTGCAACTTCGATTCCGCCCTGCTTGAACCCGGTCTTTACATAATTTCCCGTCTGCCGGGTTTCTATAAAATTGCAGACATGCTCGGCGTGAGGCCGTATGGTTTGCACGATGGGCAGTGCTCAAGTAGCTGTGTGGGGTTACAGTTGTGGAGAAGGAACACATCGAATATAGAATGATGCAGCATGCTGCAGTTAGGGGTGTGTTACAGCTTTTCTGTGTCGTATGTTGATGGTTGGAAATTTGTGGCGCCTCATGGGGTGTTGAGTAGACTTTACGGGGATCACGGCTCTCACGCTCTGTCGCATTGGCTCATTTCCTGAAGCACAGACCACGTTCAAACACATCGAGACTCCAGATGCCAGCTCAGAAAGTTTCGCAGCAAGGCCCTGGGCCGACTTCTAGACAGCATATAGACCTAGAATCAGCGGGCTCGTGTCTTCGAGGGTCCGAACCGGGAGTAGGGTTCAACACACCACTCCTACGGCCGCAAAGCTGCAGCTGGAAGGATGCAGGCCTGGCCACAAGTGCTTGGACATGTGGCGGGTTCTTTAAGCCAAGGCGCTTTCTGTGAATGGGAGTTCTATCGTGATGCACATACCAAGAGTGACCATTCTCGCAAAAACGAGCTTGGACATGTCAGGCTTGGGTAATTACGAAAGAAGCTGGGCTTACACTCTAGGCATGCAGCAATTTAAGGCCGCAGGCTCAAGCATAGAATCAATGACTTATAGCTTCCGACGTTTGTCCAGATTTCTTCATATCTGATAAATTGATAAATAAATAAATAAATATATATATATATGTATGTATATATATATATATATATATTTATATACATATGTTACACATACAACATGTTATCCTCTTGCATGATACAGCATCTTTGACATGTAGTAACACGCAAATGTGTGTATATGTATATGTATTCTGGAGCTGGAGATGCTAACTTTAATCAGCACGACTCTCGCAATGGTTTTGAGTCATAGTTGGCCGAGGCTGACTTGACATGCTCAAGCCGCAACTGATCACAACTGCTTCTAGGTTATCCATTGCTCATGGGAATGTCGATCTCTTGATGTGCTGTCCCTCCCGTTTTCCTTGATGTGCTGTCCCTCCCGTTTTCGATTGGCTTGGACGACCAAATCCCGTCGGAAAGCAAATGCTCAGATCCCCATGGACTTTGGGGACTGCATCCTAGAGCAGAAGCAAGAACTCCTTAGACTTCTCGATGCTTGGCTCGAGTTATCCCCAAAACGAGGTCTGTATCGCCTGCTGAACGGGTTACTGTGTTGTCATTTGCGGAGACAAAGCCACGACCAGAGTTGAATGTTGCAGGCAAGAGTGACATGTGTGGTCGGCAATGCAGCAATTGCTTGGTCAGTGACTTCAGTCTGTCCGGAACTCATCTCAACCTGCCAAGGAGGAGCAGCATGATGTGTTCACTGCCGCGGTTGAGCAGGCTTTCCACGAGGTGCAAAGCCACCCAGGCCGGAACTGGATCGGGAATGCATAGGCTTGCGCTGCGCAGAGTAAGAAGCGCGACGTAATCTCCATGGAGCTGTGGTGTCTCATAGGCACAAACCGCCATCGTCGGGAATGTCGCTTTTGGCAAGCACATGTCCACCTGGGTACACAAGCCTCAGAGCCACACACATTGAGTGGCATGAAACTAACAGTCCCAAGCAGTGCAGCCGGCTAAAGCTCAGCAGGGCTTCCAGCCCGTAGCATTGCTTTGTTCAATGAATTCCCTTATTTCGCACACTGCCGCCGACCAGGCGCATCATCTCCTTCGCTGAAACCCGGCATTTTCGAGGCCGGTGTTAATCAGCAACATTGGATCATACTGACTGTTGGTCGGATGTTTTACACTCGCAGCAGTTTACTACATCACCACAGGAGTAAGTGTTCTTAGGCAGATCACCATAGTCTTTTGAAAGCAAGGCTTGGTGTGCATGCAAGAAAGCGCAAAGGCAGGCGCAAGAGATAATGTTATGTAACTTTGATTGAGTTCATGCTGGAGTTCATGGGTATGCACAAATCTGCACGAACTGAGATGCGCGCTAGCAGGGGGCAAGGGAGCGCATGCGGCGAAAATGCCGATGAAATGGTCACTCCTCGGCCAAAGACTTTCGGGCAGCCTGTAGACATTGCAGCTTTCCTGGCTTGGGATTAGCTACGGGCTTTGCGCCTTGTGGGCTGGACGTGGTCAGGTCGCACCTACGGGCAAGCCAACACTGCCCGAGCCTGGGATTTGCAATGAGCCTGGTGATGGCAGTGTATGTACCTGGTGTGGCGTGTGCTGCTAACAGGCTCTTTGCATTTGGAGGATGTCAGTGGCATGTGCATGGTTCTAACTTGAGCAGTGAGATTTTCGCAGCATCCGTGCAACATGGGACACCGACTTCGTGTAGCTGCACAGTTTTATTTTGACAGGGTTGCATTTCCTTTGCGCGAAGCAAATCTTTTTGTTCAGAACTCCTTGAAGCCCGTGCTTGTGAGAGGATTTCACTGTGGAGTGGCTTCCGGCCACAGACATGCAGAGACACCTGGAACTTGGGGAGGCATGGTCAAGCTGCAGACAGTGCGATGGATTATGATTAACTTAGGACACGGTGGATCCGTGCCCGGCCCCGGCCGACCCTGATGGCATGGCCGCCGCAACATCCCCGTCTGTTCCTTGGAGAAATGCTGGACGGTGTGAATTCTGGGCGAAGGGGTGTGGGGCAACATCGCGCCTCTAGCTGCAGTGTTTGCATGCGGCATGTATTGACTCACATGCGGTTTTGTCCTGTTTGTCCATGCAGTCGGAGCAATCGAAAACGCACGAATCCTCCCAGCCTGAGCAGTGTTGCAATCTCGAAGTGCGTCCTTCATCTCGGCAAGTAGCTGCGATACGAGACTCCGCTGTTTGCATTGAGAGTTCAGAATTAAAATGCGGACATCTCTCAATTGAAGCTCTTGGACATTTCCAGAAGTTGAAAACCACAGCTGTTATGTATGGTTTCCGTTATTTTCTTGCGAAAACGGGGGGTGTATGCACGTGAGCCCAACGCGTGGTTCCCACATCCCTCAAAAGGCAGCTTCAAAGGTCCCCGCCCGTGGCCATGGTTGCGTCTTGTGGTGGTGCTCAGGAACTTGGAGCTCAGGGTGACGGTTTAAGGAGTAAGGCTGCTGTTAGCTACGCCAGTGTCGGGCCTTGGGAGGGTGAGTGCAGCTGGAATTTCAAGCCCAGAACTGATACTTAAGATAGTCATGCGAGTTATGCAGTTTCGAGACTTGCAAAGTGCAGCCACGAGCGAGTAGTTGGAATCGAGGAATCTGCTTTTTCGGATGATGCAGGACGCAGGGGCACAGCTGCAAGAATCTAGGCTATGCGAATCTGATCGAACCATTTGCAGCATGCGGGGTCCTAGCCAGGTGTCAGGCGAAAATTTTGCAAAGACCAGCGGGGTCCAGGAACTCGTCCAAACCTATGTGCTGACCCATCCTCACATGAAGCAGTTCATTGAAATGCAAGTGTTGCCGCGCTGTCTAGTGCAGTGCATGCTTCGACCGATGCACAACGCAGGAATGAATACTACGATCACCTCATCTGCAGTAAGTCCAGTGCCCTCGGCTCCACTCCCGGCACCAGATTTGAGACTGGATTGCTCTCAGTTTCAGATTTTCCGGGGACAGGAAGCCAGAAGGAACCCTTATTGGTGGCATTTCAGTCCGGGATTCCGAGGTCCTAAAAATCCTAAAAGGCAGGAAATCTCCGGAGCATCATTGTCAGCTTTCGGTTCCTTTTAAGGGAGCCTCCCCAACTGACTTCGCCACGGATTGGAGACATGGTAGCAAGAGCAAAACATGAACAAGAATCTGGCAATGACTGAGGCCAGGCTGTGGTAGAACGCACAAAGCGAGGGCTCTACAAAGCGAAATGAGGTATTCTTTCAAATCTTTCAACTTAGTTCACGTACCGCTGACGAAACTTTCTTGCACCACCCGTGGAACCCAGGAGCCAGCCGAACAACTGGGAGGAGCCAAAGCGCCGCACGTCCCAGAGGTCACAGAAAAGCCACTTGGAGCGTTGGTGCAGCTTCATGGGCCTTTCATCCGTTTAAGATCATATTGAGGCCCCTAAGTAATTGCGTGGTAGGATAGCCCTCATCCGAGGGAATGATTTATGAAGAGTGGAGAGACAGAGAGACAGAGACGGGCGGGCCCAGTTCTCACCAACAGACCGGACAAGGACCACAGGCGTAGCGTCGTGCGCAGGGTTAAGGGGGTAACCCCTTGGCCCAAACGCCTCGCAAGCAAGCAAGCAAACGGGCGGGCCCTAGAGCCCTGGGGCTTAACTCGCCCCTTAAGCCTGGGAGAAGAAGAACAGAGAGAGAGAGAGAGAGAGAGAGCGAGCGAGCGAGAGAGACAGACGGACGGACGGACGGACAGACAGACGGAGACAGACAGACAGACGGGCTGACAGGCGGACAGAGAGGGACAACATGTGTGCGTGCGTGCCGTGTGCGGCATTCATAGGCACGGATCGACCGAGAGCTACGTAAGATGACTAAGCTTGCAATATGATGCGGTTTCAAGGCCAGGTTACGTGGCCGTCAGTTTGAGGCTCTGAGAGTTCACAAGCTGCTTGCATCTTGAACTGCCTGGGACTTCGGTGTTGGGGACTGTACCAAGGCTGGAAATCGAAAGTGCCCACCATGAACCTATTACTGGCAGAGTCAAGAAACCGAGAGCAGTGGGATGCCATGATGCAGCAGGCGTGGCGTGACGTTCCTGTAGTGGTAAGACTGGCAAGAGTCTCCGGGCGATCGCAGGTAGTAGCTGATGCGAATAGAAGTGCGACTGTCCGCGTTGCCAGTCGCCAACGTCTGGCTTTGACACTGCTTTCTCGTTTGGCCAGTGGTGCAGTGCTTCAGTGTTTGTCATTGACACAGGACAGTACTAGGTGCACTACTGCTTTGCCTGCCGATCAGTCACCGTTCTCCTGGGGTCTTGACGCTTTGGATGCGTAGGACCAGAGCCAGCTCTTTGAAGTCGGCCGGTAGGTCCAGAAGTACATCGACTACGTCGCGGGTTTCCTTGTCCTGGTAAACTCCTTCGTGTTTCCATGCAGCAATGGAGATGCAGGGGCGCGAGCACTTCCGACTGCCTGCTCGAATGCCACAGAAAGCGCAGAGGAAGGAAGCACGCACTCTTTGGACCCCCTAGTCCGGATCCGCATAAACGCAGTGACACCGTGTGTTAGTAATTGCATGCTGTCATTCTGATTCAAAGATCCTGGAACGGTTTGACTTATACTATGCTCGGTTTGAACTGCCTGTCAGAAGAGACATTTCTCCTCCAGTTCCCGAGGTTCTGCCCGGAAACTAATCCCTGAACCGTTCCACCGTTGGGGGTTTCGACTGAACCAGACAGGAACAGAACCGCAAAAAAAACTCCTTCGCATCGGAGGCATGGGGGGGTTCGACTTTTCAGCTAGTCATGTCAATGTTCGACTCTTGTTATGACATACTGGTAGTTAAACATTCTTCGACTTACTTGGCCGACCTAGGACAGCTGCAACATATAGTTCGCTCGTCAGTAGTGTGACAGCATGAACCCGAGACCTTCGTCTTAGACAAGCACATGGCACATAAGCAGGGTATTTACCATCAGGCCCTGCTAGCGGCCTCACCCAGTGCTCTGCGTGACACAAGCCTAAAGCTCATCTTCACCGGGTCCTACCAAAATGAAGGCTTGAATTTGCCTAAACCCGAAAAGAACCCAGCCCAGGCTGATGTTGCAGCTCGAGCTTGAGGGCAGGGCTGCCGCCGAGTCTTTGGGCCTCCCCGAGGCGCAACATGTGCCACAACTCCGGAAGTTTGAAGTATTCTAGTCTGTTATAGTAAATTATAGTATTTTATTTAGAGTTATATATACATATATATATATATATCCATATATATCCACCCCCCCCCCCCACAGCACCTATCTCTTGCCGGTTTTAGCTGTTCACTAGGCCGAAACTTGTACGTGGTGGTTGCTCCTGGGGGGTGGCTAATAAGCAAACTTGTACGTAGTGGTTGCTCCTCGTCCTGGAGTGGGGGGGTGGCCAGTAAGCCTTGGCTACACAACTGCTATGAGTTCAGAATAGGCAATAACTGTACTGCAAGTAAACAGTATAACAGTAATTAGGACCTGATATACAACATCAGGGCCGATTCACCTTGAATCGGGCCGATTCAAGTTGAATCGGGCCCCGGATTGAAGATTGAAGATCCCTGGAAGAAATTTTCCAGGGATCTTCAATCTTCAATCCGGTCCTCGGTTCAAGCTGAATCGGGCCGATTCAAGGCGAATCGGCCCCGCCCGCGCATACCACGAGCCATCCCGAGTCACAAGCACTTTCATCACAGACCACGAGGCAGAATCATTCTCATAGTACTGTTTCTAGGTTCCCCTTTTGCCTACAAGGTCCTACAACTTGGTCTTAATGGAACGCCAAAACCAGAAAAAGGGCAAAAGAGTACCACTAGGGAAGTTCGGTTTGTACAGTTAAGGCTTATCGGGCACAAATAGGGCTTACCGGGCACCGCTACACCGCTACACGTGTGGGCCTATACTATTGCTGAACAACATACAGACAGGAGGTACATCAGCCCCAATGGTGACCCGTCGACCGTGACACTAGCCCGGATAACATACGGATATCCATAGTGTCAACCCTAAGGCCTAGGACTCAACCCCAGGAACAGCAATGATGCTGACCCCAACATGGCAGCTTTATGTTCGAAAGGATACTAACCTACCGCTAGGTTTGAACTTGCCACTATGTTCATCTTATCAGCGAACCTGCCCCCAGCCTCGTATAACCTTGCCTTAGTAGTAGCTTGGATAACCCTGTAATTCTGACTCATGTTTACCCAAAAAGTGGCGCGTTGTAGCTTAACGCCATAGATCTTATGGATAAAATGCTATGCCGACTAAGAACCCCACCAGTCGTTCACATGTTAACTCCCATATCTACCAGAATTCGAAAATTAATCTAACATCATAAACTAACCTGGTTGGCACCCCAACAGTAAAGATACTAGAGTTGCACCGGCAACCCGAATTCTGAATCTAACATGGATCTTATTCGCAAACTTAATATCACCCACAAGCTATCCCTAGTGCAAGTCTTCGTAAAGCACCGAATGCTACACTCAACCGCAAACCAAACAGTTCACGACCTTAGGAGAAACCCCTGCATTCACGAACCCCGAACTGTAAAAGTCATGGCAACCCCAATCTTAGCTACTGCTAGTATTGATGCAGGTAAGCCAGATATGGCTCAAGTGCTAACCCCAACGGTAACCATCATATTGATGCTAATATGAACCGCCCAACCATGTTGTTTATAAGCGCGATCTTTAGCTCTCTCAAGGTGTGGCGTTGTTCCATTGATGGCCCGTAGATTTAAGGATGATATTTGTAATTGCTTCCTACCTCAATATACAAAGATAGGCCCTTTCTTACTGTAGATGCCCATGTCGAACTTCAACATCAACCCTAGCACTATCCTTGCCATCAACCCTTCTGTCAATGGTGACCCTAACAAATATTAGGCCTGATAATAGCCGTGAAACTATCCATAGTAGCCTCAGCACTGCATTTCTCTTATTTACAACCCTAGTCAAAGCTACTAGAAATCGTAGTGGTGCGTGTGATAACCTTGATACCCTGGTCTGTGTTAAGCCTGCAGTGCTGGCTGTTTAATTTCAAAAGATCGCGCCGGCGCAAACATGTCACACCACTGCCTCTGCCGCAAATATGCATGTAGGCAATGTGCACCAGTGTCTCATCTACATCTGCTGTTGCTCTGTCTGCAGTAAATAGAGCACTCTCTGGCACCTAGGTGACAAATACAGGCAAAACCATGACGCAGCAGACGCACTTGCGTAGGTGGCAACGGCTTTCTGGCACAAACATGGTGCAGTATTCTTTGCAACCGAGATGACGAAAACTTATACCCCAAAGCATACAAAACCGGGAAAAGGTAGGTACCGGAGGGGGGGGGGTTGCATATATATATATATACATATATATATACATAGATGTGTGTGTGTGTATTTTTTTATTTACGGGAAGATCGATAAATACTTCGGTAGATAGATAAACATACGTACACGCGCAAACACACATACACACATATATATATATATATAGATGGATACATGTACATTTGTCTCTGTGCGTGCGCGTGCGCTAGGTACTACTACTACTACTACTACTACTACTACTACTACTACTACTACTACCACTACCACCACAACTATGACTGTGCCTGCGACAACGACGACGACTACTACTGCCACTTCCATTGCCATTGCCATTGCCACGGCCATTGCCACTGCTGCGGCTAGTGGTGCTGCTGCTTCTAATTACTACTGCCTAATACTTACCGCTTACTACTTCTTATACTGCTGATCGTAGTCGTTATGGGTACAAGAATGGAGAAGTCTTCCCGAGCTCGATCGTGCTGGTTGGCTGGCCCAGGCATGCCCATGCCCCTTACTGGGTTCAGGGTCGCAGGTTGCAAAAAGTCAGTCGTGAGGAGTTTTGTGTTTTTGGGGTGATCAGGTGACTCAGGTCCTGCTCAGGCCATGCTGCCTCAGGCATACTCCAGATTTTTCACAACAGATGGTTTTCCTTGGCCCTTGCTCTGCAACTTATAGAGCCGTACAGTATACGCACATCCCTCATCGCCGAAAGCCCTTCTCAACACTGAACAATCGTGAAGATCTCTTGCTGGGGTTTTCGGCCTCAGGGACAGCGTTTCGATGATATCCTCCCGGCATTCCGAACAGTGGACACAGCACCTCACTTCCTGGAAGCAGATTTTTGAGGTTTGAGCAGTCAGAGAAGGATTCTGTATTTCGGGATGCCTGGAAGGAAGGGGAGTTGCAGCATTGAAGCTTTAGCGGTTGAGGTCTGGCAGCTACAGCTACAGTAGCAAAAATCTTACAGGTTTGTCTAGCTAGGGCTTCAAACTGCAAACAGGTACCGACGCAGCTAGACAGGTTGTTTGCCCACAAGTGCTGTTCTTGTAGTTGGATGGGCATCTTGCATCGAGTGGAGGTTTCTACTCGAGTGCGCCGAGACCTCGTATTTCGCATGCGTGGGCGGGCTAGATATCTCAAGGTGTATGAGGAAGCAGGCCTCAGCTCGGGCTGCTCGGGCATATCAGGAAGCACCTGAGTCACCAAGAGCCTGAGAGGGGCCTCAGAGCCTGAGACGGGCCGAGGCTTTCGTGTTTATCTTCACGCTGGAGCTTCTCTTGCGAGTGGCAGCGACTTTGCTTCTCTGTTCGTTCCCTTTTAGAGCTTTCCAAGGTAACGCTTGAAGGAAACTGGAGGACGTTGTTGAGGATGGGTCTTGCAAAGTTTGTTACAATCGTAGCCCGCCGCGGCCGACAGGCCGAGCTTCGTGCACTCCGCAACTTCAGGGTCTACTTCCAGGGCGGAACATGAAGGGACACGGGGTCAAGCGCAAGCCTTCAACGGACCTTTGAAGCTTGCCAGAGAGAGCTTTCACCAGGTGGAGAGGACGAAGGTCTTCCATGACCTAGCCAACTGGCTGGACATCGTTTTGGTTGCAGGCATCCTCTCATGCTGTCCCTTCCGCACTGATGCTCTGTCGCGGCTCCGGCACATGATCTATGTCGACTGTCTTTCGCTGATTTGGCATTGACAGGGTCGCCCTACATTTAACAGAGTCGCCAGTAGATTCCTCAGGAGACTTTACCGACATGCGCAGTCTCGTCTGACTAGTCCGAGAGTGCTTAGTCCTTTCTGGACTCGGGAATACCCTGAGGCCCCGAATCCCTTGAAGAGAAGTTCTGCTTCTAAAGAGTTGAAAGTTTGCAGATCGGATTTCTAAGGCTTCGCGGTACCTTATCTTGGGGTCCTTAGAATGAAGTTGAAGGATCCTAGTATTTAGATTCCGTCTGATGGTCCTGAAGTTTCTCACATTCCCATGTTGAAATCCTGCATATCATCGTACCGGCATTGTTCCTGCAGGTGGCTTGGTGGACATTTTCCTGAGCCCACCTTGGAACAATGCCAGCCAACAGGAGTCCTTCTGTGTTGGGTTTTGACTTCGATGCAACATGTAGCAGCAGCAGGAGCAGCAGGAGCAGCAGTAGCCGCCGTCGTGGTAGTTGTACCAGTAGCAGTCGCAGTAGCCGCAGTGGTGGTAGTAGTGGTGGTAGCTGTGGTAGTTGTCCCATTGTTACAATGTTGTCTTGGAATAAAGCGACGTCAGTGGCGATTGGAGAAATTTGAAGAGAGTGTGACTTGCTAGCCATCGAAACTTCGACATACGACGCACAGATACGCTTCCCAGTAGGTCTCCAACTTTGCGACCATGCTCGAGCCTGCAGTAGCCATCTCAGAAGTTTAGGCAGCGAGGAAGACCTTTTGTTGCATGGCTGCGGTTAAAAGAGCTAACGCTTAACGACTCTCGACTTTGCTTGTTTAGCACCCCGGTATGAAAAGCCGTGTCGCAATGTTCGTGAAGACGAGAGCAGACTGCATTGTGAAAGTGGCAAAACTGCTGTCAAAACGTACGTTTCTGGAGACCTGAGTGTGCTGTGAGGTTCGAGGCGTCTTGTGCCAAATGATGAAACTGCAACCGTGGGAATCGCCCAGAACATCTGCTTTGCTCGTATCGGAAGCATGTAAGAGTCAGTGTGCTTATAGATGTTGGAAAATGGCTGTAAGACTTTAAGTGGCACTGGCATTGAGTATTCCCATCAATTTGTTGGGATAGGGATCAAAAAAATCAATTAGGGTCAAAAATAATAAACTAGGGTTAAAAACTAAACTAGCAAAAAGCCAGGAAACAAGGAAGGAAGGGAAGGAAGCAGAAGGAAGCAGAAGACAGGAAGGAAGGAAGAAAGAACGGAAGGAAGGAAGGAGGGAAGGAGGGAAGGAAGGAAGCGAGGAAGAAAGCAAGGAAGCAAAGAAGCAAGCGAGGAATGAAGGGCGAACAGTTTGCAAATAAGGGGGGGGGTCGCTCCCTCCCCACCCCCACCCCCCTTCAGCGCTTGTTTGAGCCGTGCAAGCTTTCTTCGATGCAGTGTTTTCGAAACCCATCATGCGAGCCTTGTGTTTGCAATGGGGGGTACGCTCCCCCCCCACCGCCGCTTTTTTGCCGTNCCCCCCCCCCCCCCCGCCGCTTTTTTGCCGTGCAAGGTTGCTTTAAAGCATATGGTTCTTCTTGAAACCCATCATTCATGCGAGCATTGAGTTTGCAAATGGGGCCGCTAGCTTCAATTCATGTGAGTGTTTTTGGATCCTATCATGCGGGCATTCTGTTTGCAAATGGGGGGGCGGGCTGCGCCCACATCAACCCCCCTGCTGTTTCAAGCCGTGCAAGCTTGCTTCAAAGTACATGGGTTTCCTGTCTTGCAACCCATCATGCGATCATTGTGTTTGGAAGGTGTTGTAGATGCATGATGAACCGGAATCGCCAAATGAAGGGGCGTGTTTAAGATATGATGAACCGGAATCGCCAAATGAGGGGGTGTGTTCTAGATATATGATGAACCGGAATCGCCAAATGAGAGGGCGTGTTAATTGAGATATATGATGAATCCGGAATCGCCAAATGAGAGTGCGTGTTTAAGATATATGATGCACCCGAAGAGGTTTGAAGCTGAAAGCCTGAACCCCAAAGTTGAATCCGGTGGCCAAGTGACCTCGAAATTTGGTTGCGAAGTGACGCAAAACGGTGCGGACTTGCAGTGGCTAAGCGACCCCGGCTTTTGGTGGCTGCGTGACCCCGGCACCGACAATATAGGCTTTTGCTTTTTGAAAGTTTTTCAAATATAGACTAAATGAAGGTTTCCCTATATGAAAACATAGAGAAATTAGAGGACTACTACGTCCAGCTTAACTATGTTTTGATATATTTTTTTGATCACTCCCCCTCATGTTTTTCTGCAGCCCGGTTGCAATAGTACTGGTTTAGTGTTTTTTGATACTGTTTTTATTTGTTTTAAATCTTTGTGGTTTAATATTTTTGATCCTAATTTAGCTTTTTTGATCCGTCACCCAGTTGCGCACGCAACAATTTTATCATTATGGTTGCTAGTGTCTCGACAACACCGCCTGCCCGCTGCTGTACTCTTTTGGTGCAACGTGCCAGTCGTGCCTATGTCAACAAGTCGCGCCGCATTGCAGAACCTTGGTGCTTTTGTTTGCCAGGAGGCACAGTCGTCGCACGAATACATACATATGCGCACACACACACGTACAATATATGTATATACATTTCAGTACACACACATACATACATATATATATATAGACACACTTATGCACTTACATGTGTATACAAATGTAAATATACATGAGATTACAAATATGTACATACATATACATACATGGATGAGGAACTGTTTTCAGCTTTTTGACACAGTTCATAAGCTGCCAGGAGGCAGAAAAACTTCTGCTGTTAATACCAATACTGCTACGACTGCTACGACTACGACTACGACTGCGTCGTCGACGACGACGAGGACTACTACTTCTCCTGCTGCTACTACGCCTCCTGCTCCTGCTCCCGCTCCTGCCACGACTACTACTACTACTACTACTCCTGCCACGACTACTACTACTACTACTACTACTGCTTCTGCTACTACTACTCCTGCTGCTGCTGCTGCCACAACTACTGCTACTACTGCTACTGCTAAAACTGGCTACGGCTCAAGTCTCGGCTCAAAAGTCCAAACGAGCTGAATGGGAACTTTCCCGCACCCGCCTAGGACCCTGGCACTCGATCGACCCTCTGTTCCTCCTTCAGGAAAACCATCGCCTCTTTGTTTTAACCTGTCTACCTCCTGTCTCCGCGACGCTTCCTTATCCTTTCCTGGCTGCACCACTTTTTCCTACTGTCTGCTCCGTTGATCACCGTCTCTCTGCACTGATACTGATCTCCTGCTTCCTGCTTCTTTATTCCCTCTGCCTTGCTGTACTGCACTGCCTTGCACTGTCTTGCCTTGCTTTCTGCGCTGCGCCACCGCTTGGCATCCCTTGGCCTGTTTGTTCCTTAGAAAAAGACGGAGAGAAAAGACAATATCTGGAGAGCCACAATGTCTGCTGAAGCCAAAACTCAGTTACTTCCAGGTGCTACTGGTTACAGGCCCCCGGGCTTCCCTGACGAAGCACTTGCACCACAGATGAATCACCCCTCGGCTGAAGGTGGGGACCTCTCCAGACCTGCTCTTGAAAGCAGGACCCTGATGGACCTGGATGCAGAAGAAGAGCTGGGGCGCGACGGGGGTGTGAGCCAACGCAGCCTGGCAGTCCCGCTGAGCTGACAGAGGACAGGCCTAGGAATGTTTGCATTAGCTTTGGCATGTTTGGTCAAACACCCATCACAGAGGACGACCCATGCCATCCGGGGTTCCATAGATTTGCTGGGGGTAGAAACAACAAACCCCCCAGAGCTGAACTCACCCTCGCCAGTACTAATGACGCAACTGAATTGATTGACCCAGATGTCCCTGCAGTTCCTGGCCCCGGAACCCCCGAACTCGGGGATTGCAAGAGTCCTGCTGAGGTTCCAGTACCACCGAAGGTGCCGGCTTTTGATCTGTCGCAGGAAGACGAAGACGAAGCTGGGGGATCCCCCCCCACCCCGGCCCCCCCCCATCAGCAGCTGGCTCACCTAGGACTTGCAGTTGCTAGACATACGCAGGCCCTTGAAGGGCCCCTCAAGCTGAATGCAACGGGCAGGGTAAGGCCTGCACAATTTATCGCCAATGACGGACAGATGGCCGGGGCCCCAGCGACACACAGAGGACGAAATGAGGGGCTGTCGTCTTCTGAAAACGAGCTCCCTGACCTAAAGAAGCCTAAGCTCATGGAAGTTGGGGCCGGAGATGAACTTACTGATGCCAGCATGGAAGAGCCGCCTCCCAGGACCATGCCACTTAACCCGCATCCCTACACACCAATAAGACAGACTCGAGGAGCGCGGCCGCCGCCCCAGTCTGGCAACTGGATGGATGCTCTCCAGCAAATCCACAGCAGCCGTCAGGAACTCCATACTAAGGCAGACACCACCAAGGACGGGCAAGACCGAGTGTGTGCAGAAATGATAGGACTTCGATCAGATATGCAGCAACAGGAAGTCAGAACAGCGGCACTAGAGGCGGTTTCCCCAAGAACACTCGAGCTTTCATGAAGGTACTTGGCTCAGAGTGGCAGCGCTTGAGAGACAGGTCAAAGACCTCCAAGAACAAGAAAGTCACAGGAGTAGATCGCCTACACCAGCTCGCCGGGAACACTCAGGTGAAAGAGGAGGACCGAGAGGCTCCTCACAGCCCAGGAGCCCCCGTGATGACCGAGACCCAGACGAGGAGCTGGAGCTTGTCTTCGGAGGCTGGAATGAGGGGCGTAGACAAGACGTAGAACATGAGGTGAACCAGATCTTCCAGAAAACCAACATGCAGGACCGGCTGCACGCTGTCATTGTGCCCTATGTCAGAGTCAACATTTGCAGGGTTGCCTTGAAATTCCCGCCCAACATTACGGGGATCAGAGCACAGAGAGCCTTCCAAACTCAGACGCTTGCTCGACTCAAAGAAACTAAATCCTTTCGGGGGTTGCAGGGAGCAAGAATAACGAACTTTGGATGACCAAGAACCGGACAGTGGACGATAGGAACACAATTCGGGGGCTGGTCCAGACAAAGGAGTTCTACATCCATGTCAAGCATGCGGATGCCAGGGCAAGGGAAACCCCGGAGATTGACTGGAGGGGAAGAGTCTACGTTGGACGTGTGCAGGCATTGGCTGAAGCTGCGAGCCTGCCCAATGATGCTGACCCTAATGACATCTACCTCACCGACAGCAGGGGAGACCATACAGGTTGGGTTCTTCTTGCCTCCAGGTTCGAGACCATAACAGGCCTGCCCAGAACATCCCTTGCGAAACTCTGGGAAACAGGACCAGAGATGCCCCTTCCACGTTGCTACTTGGGACATAAGGGGCAAACACCTCCAGGACTTAGAAAGAACCGCGGACCTGCTCAACTTGAGTGGGTCTGACCTAATTGGCTTGCAAGAATTAGGTGCTTGTGGAGAGATTGCAACAGGCAAGTGGGATACCCGCACTGTCTGGCTCCAGGACCAGTCGTTTACTTTTGTGGTCGGTGCCCCAGCTGGTAGCTACATGTGCCAGGCTGTTGGTTATCCCTCCTCATTGACCCCACATGTTGCACACATATCCGTACAACCTTGCAGCATGTGTGTGCAATTCGGTATTGACGACGTCTCTACGTACGCCCTGTCGGTACATAATCTGCCCTATCTCAATCGTAACGATTCGCAGGACGTGTGGCAGGAACAAATCCAGTGCATGAGACAGATCCTTGAGGGATCTCGGTACCACGACAACCTTTTTTCTGATAAGTGATCTTCATTACGAACTGCTGCATGCCACTTCCGAATTGTCAGATGAACGTAACGCTCTATTAAACTTGTTGGAGCGCGACCTTGGTCTGTCACACACTGTGCCTAGCACATTCACGTGGAGCAACACGAGAGGTTCCTGCTCCAAAATTGACGACATCTTATATCGCACGCCACACGTTGACACTCTTGACATGCAGGTTGTCGAAGAGTCTGACCACATCATGAGTACTGACCACCGTTTAGTCACACTCTGCGTGTCGGTCGGCAAATGCAACAGGAGGCGTTCCAGACAGCGGAGGACAAAATGTCACAAGTGGATAGTTGACTACACCAAAGCTATCCCAAAGCTTAACGATCTGGCCGCACGGGCTGATCTTGCATGTGAAGACCTCACAGAAGCTGACCCAAAGCTGCCATAGACCTTGTCGCTTCCGCTTTGTTGACAACCCTGAAATCAAGCAGCTCATTAACCAGAGGAAGCATTCCACGGATCCGCAAAAAAGGCATCCAGGGAGAGAGATTGTGCACAAGAGGGCGTGGAGAACTGAACTCTCGACCGCGCGGCATCAGGAGATTATCAGGTCATCAGCTACTTCCGCAGAAAGCAGGCACTGTCGGCATCTCAGTTGGAGTGCTGTCTTCGTGTAGGCGGCACAGGGCCAGCAATTGGGGGGCTTAAGTAGTTTTACAAGCGTAAGTATGAACCCACTTGCAATGGCTCTCTTTGCGAGCCGATGCACTTATACAAGACATCGGTGGGTCCTGTTATGCCCGCCCCAAGACTAATTGACAGGGCAGAGCTGGAAATTGTTCTGGCGCAGACCAAGAGTGGCAAGAGTTGCGGACAAGATGGCGCACCGTACGAATTCTGGGCGGCAGTGCTTCAATCAGAGGCAGCAGACCATATGATCGATTTCCTGAATGAAATCCTGCTGGGAAACCAAGATTTCCCACCTGAATGGCTCTCCTCTCAGATTGTCTTACTCCAGACCCATTGTCCTCGCTGGCGACGCTCAGTAAGATCTTCACGAAAGCCCTGCTGCTGAGGTTGAGAATTTCCTTTCCCCCGATGCCTAGTGGACAATTGTCCTCGCAACCGGGAGCGCAGGCATTAGATGGCTCTGCGGCGCTCAAACACATAGTCTACCTGTCAAGACAATGGGGACTCCCCCTGATCGCATGCAAACTCGATGTTCAGGCAGCCTTTGACACACTACGCCATGATGCTGTAGCTCGCTTCCTAGCTTCGCTGGGCCCTGCGCAGGAGTCTAAACTGCTGCTCGATCTCGTTCTCAGATCAGAAGTGACACTTAGTTTTGCCAACGCAACATGGAAACAGAAGCTACGGAGAGGGGTCTTGAGGGGTCGGCAGTTTCTGCCGAGCTTTTTGCTAGGACGCTTGATTTCTTCATTGCCCCTCTGTTCGCAACATGGGGTAGGACTGAATCAACTTGGATCCGAGACAGTCTTGGGACCCCCCTCTACGCCATAGTGTACGCAGATGATATCCTGCTGCTGGCAACAAGTGCAACACAACTCACCCGCATGCTGAATGAACTCCAAGACACCCTCGAGGCCATTGGTCTCCGACTTGCGAGAGGCAAATGCCACTACATAAGGTCACCGGACCTACCGGCGACTCCGGTCCAACGGGCCAGGTTCTCGGATCCCATTCAGGAGGTCGAGTCGTTTATATTCCTTGGCATTTTGGTGGGGTTCGCTGTGACGTGTCAGATGACCATCGCCACTAGATTACGTATGGCCACGAACTCATTTTACGGCTATCTGGGTTTTCTAGCAAGGTCTCGAGGCTCGCTCCAGAAACGCCTTCAACTGCTGAACTCCTTTGTGACAAGCAAATGGAGGTGTGGCTGTCCGCAGCTGCAAGAGCACTGTTTGCAGTAAGTCGACAGCTCAAAACATTACAGGCACACTTTCTGGTCTCGATGACCAGACTTGCAGTGGATCCCCTACAAACAAGCAGTGAAAACTGGATCGCTAGGAGAAGGGGAGCAAGGATGGCTGCTCAGGCCTGTAACCACAGGCCCTGGGATGCGGTCCATCTGGAAGCCTATATGGGCTACTGGGGACATGCCGCCCGCCTGGGGCAGGACCTACGCAGACCGATAACAATCGCCCTACTGGTGTGGGACGAGGCCTGGATGAGTGCCAACCCTGGCACCCATACGCTGCTGGGCAGATGGCCTAATGCCGTGGACGGTTTCTGCCTCATGTGGAGACGGTGCAGGCTACCAACAGACCCGCTGACTTGGGAACACATGGCTGCAGACAGACAACGTTGGAAGGAATTTACGGATGAGCTATTCTTGATCAAAAGTATCTTAAAAATGCATTCAACAAGGATCTCCATGACGTTGATCTGTGTCATAGAAGCCTGCTCAGGACCGGTGACAGATGCTGGCTCCTCCCTCAGACCCATCCCCCCAATTGACCCGCCGTACCCCTCGTCACACCAAGTTATCGAAAACCCGGAGCTCTGTGATGAAGTAGCAATCATGCCGCCGTACGGAGAGGTACCCAAGTACCGGTATCCAGAGATGTTGTGATTTGTGGATACCCGATCGCAGGATCGCCCGTCACAAACATAAGAGCAGAACTCCTTGCAGCTACCAAAGCGATTGAAAAATGCCTAGAGATTTTGGCTGTCTATCCTGAGGCCCAGATCATGCTCCTTACCGATTCTGCGCATGTGTTGCAAGTACTTGAAGGAGGGACTGTCGGTTTTGCGCATGTCTCGTACAGGCGGGCCTGTGTATGCTGTGGCACAGATGCGCCAACAAGGTCCTGCTGAAACATGTCCATGCCCACAAAGGGCATGCCCTTAACGAGATAGCTGACAGGACCGCTCAGGAAGCTCTCGATCATCCGCCTGGTCACTTCTTCGTGAGAAGGCTAGACTACAGCCTCGCCTACATACCAAGGAACGGGTCCCCAGGACCTAATCCCTGCGATCTTTGGTGAACCTGAGGGGGCGCCTCGTCAAACTGCAGTGTTAAGGCAGACTGGACACCCTGAAGATCCAAACGATCAACCATACCTGTTTTGAATTCATTTGCATAGGTCAAGACAACTGATGACACCTCGCACCCTTACCGCCCCGATACCCCCTACCTTTTTCCCTGCCAAAACCTATACCCTGCACTGCCTTCACAGCCCTTCATACCTTTCACCCTGCGCTGAATCTCCCTTGTGTGCATGCCTAACTTCTCCCGGTATTGTTCCGTGCACCCTTAATCTGGCTCCTTTCTAAACCCCCACACAAAGAATGCTGACGTATCCGAATCCTGGCTGCGCCTGTTGCAACTTGTCATAGGAACTTTTCATGTATGGTATTCGCTTCAACATGTCAGTCTGAGGCTATAGGAGGGGGGGGGCAGGACGGGCAGATAAATCCGAACTACCTGCAGCTGGCCCGCCCAAGCCTCATCAGCCATTCGTGGTACCCCTGAAGCCATGAACCGCTCGGTGTTCGTTCAGCCGCACATGCCCTTGAAGGTTGAAGAGTTCTCACAGAACTGGCAGCAGCAAGTACAGCACTGGCTCCCCGATGTGTCCCCGGCGATCCTCGCTACTGCATGCATTGCGTTGACCATGTTTGCAACCTTCTGCAAATGTTGCCCGACGCTGAGGGGAACAGAAGCTGTGCCGAACAAGAGTGCCCGGAAGGCGACTGCGGTCAGGCAGACAGAAGAGATCACCGCAACGAAGGCCGACGCCCAGGTCGAAACCGCACTCAACATGTCGACCGTGACAACCCTTGAAAACCTTGATGGCATTTTAAATGCCTACCAGTCAAAACCATGTCTGGTGTGCGAAAAGAACTGGCTACGTTGCTGAATCAAAGACTCCCTGCATCGGTCTCTGACGTTCAAGGGCTCCGGACAGACATGAAGAACACCATGGACGAGATGAAGGGCCGCCAACAGGAACTCATGAGCGAGATGCAGGCCATTCGTGCAGCCCTGGACCGCACCCCGCAGCAAGAGATCCGGGATGCCATCGCACTCCAGGCCAGCATGAAGTCGGTCGTGGACGAACTCAAGTCGATCCAAGAGTTGGTCCGCGACATCCAGCAGGGGTCACTCGACATGAGGGTGGAACTCAAAGCAGAAGGAGACCGAGTAACCGGAGCCCTCGCAGACTTCGATGCTCGCTTCTTCGCCGAGATCAACTACGTTCATAGACGCCTAGAGGAGTTCAAGGAACTCAATGGCAAGATCGACCAGACGTATGGCGACCTGAGGAACTTGATGATGATGATGATGATGATGATACCGTGCCAGCAGAACTTACAGTGCACGTTGGACGACGTGCAGTGGCATAGCCGTGAACAGTACAACCGTTCACTGGGGCTATCAGATGCAAGTCGCCGCCAACGAACCCACCGACAGCACATGCAGCCCCTCAGTCCTTTCCGCCGACAGCTCCGCTGACGCTGACGCCTGAGGACTTAGGCCGTATCCTGCTGGTTCTCCAACAGAGCCAAGCGATGGTGCTGGGCCGGTGAGAAGCCAATGACTCGTCAGGTGCAGGCTAAGCCTGGCTGTGATCAAGTAGCGTCAAGCCGGGTCCAGTGAATCCTGACTTAATTCCCATCATGTCTTTCGTTTTTACATTTTACTTTTCATGCTTGTTGTTACTCGATACTTGTCTTTGGATTCTGCACAATACCTGCGACCCCGTGCAGCCCGCTGCTGCAGCCCAGGCATGTGCTCCCATAAACAAACCTATCCATCCTATATTCTGGTTCTTGTTTCCCCGTACCATTATCTGTATCTACCTTACCAGGACCTAAGTAAACCTGTTGCTGCACGCCGGCTGCTGAGCTGCCTTAAACTGACTGCCTGTACACCTTGAACTGCCTTCGTGACCTTGCCGCACTGATGTTCTTGCTGTAAAATGAAGATGCGTCCTGAAGCGCTTTGTAGAACAGAGAGTCTCGTTAGTGTATGGTTGACAGTGACATGACACAGGAGCTTGGATGAAGTCCCCACCCGTTGCCTACATATTCGTTGAGGCTCATGCAACGAGAGGCCGAAACACGTAGCATATCGAAAGCATGGACGGACCCTCACCGTTGTATACTTTCTGGGAGCCCTTTGTTGGGAGCAGATTTGACATCTGGGATGTGTGGATGCTTCGAACTTGCATAGTGGCGACTCTGACAGTCCAGGGCTTCCTTGTGGCAGGCCTGCTCCTTGGCTTGCTAAGGATCTACAGAGTGTTCACCAACATGCACATGGAGCTCCAAGCAGAAAGACAGTCATTTCTGACAACAGGGGTCATCACCTCAGACTCCCCCTGTATCTGCGCCACCATCATGAAGGAAGAAGGCCTCCGTCGACATCGTGACCTAAAAGGGTACATTCGGCTTCTTACTTCTTGGGATTGAGGAGTATAAAGAAGGATTCCTGGCGACGCAAGGGTTACTTGTGGTCCTGAACAATCATACTGCTCCACTGCTTGGTGAAATCCCTGAGACATTGCGAGGGATCCAACAACACCTGGATGTTATTGGGTCAAACTACATCTTGATAAGCTCGGCACCAAACTGGAATCCTTCGAGCAGGAGTTTCAGGGTCAAGAGGAGAAGATACCTGAGAGCCTTCGCCAGACAGTCGAAAGAACCTGAGTCAACCTCGGCTTATCCTTGCAGGAGCTTCATGCCAGGCTGGATCAGCGTGACTCATGGAAGACAACAAGCCTTGAGGAGCCCGTCAGCTACATCTCGGACACCGTACATGCCCTAGATAATAAGGTGGCGGACCTCGCGATCGCTGTGGACGTAGTTTCTCGGAAAGTCGACCAGGTCAACGCCCGCTTGGAAAGCCTAAGGCGGATGATACAGGAGCTCACACCGAATAACACCGAAGGACCCGTGCTGGAACCTATGCCTGAGTCTGCGCCTGCACCAAACGAGGACCCGGCGGAGACCGAACCCGTAACTGAGGCGAACCCTGAGGCTCGCCCGACGAACGAGTGCAGCAAACACCAGACGACAGTATAGGTGATGATGCCCGGGAGCCCAGTACCCAGTACCTGCCAAGCAGGGGAGGCTCCTGCTGTTGCGAAGGACATAATGCCTCGCTCCTTCGTCCGTATATGAGCTGTGATCTCTGCTGCGCAGGGGTTGCCCCCTTTTTGAGCCTTGACATAGCAATGTTACTGTCGCCTTTGCACGCTGTACTGCTGACAACTTGTCATCCTGCCTGTAATTAGGAGCTGTACCTGCGCCCTTGTTTGCACTGCAATCCTGAAGCCTGAAGCACTTCTGACCTTAACCTTGCATAACCCGAAAGCCCCCTCACAAAACCCTACATCCTCGCCAGCTCGGCTCGCAGGACCCGGACAAGGGAGAGACATGAAACCGCGACAGAAGCCGAGCCCCAAAGCCCGAGTAAGACTCTCCCTTGAACACCAAGCCTGCAACCTTCGAGGCGAACTGGCTGACTGCGTCGTCCCCCCTCAAACACTCGACCTCTTGCCGCTACTCAAACTGGTACCTAGAAAGTTGTGGACTAAGGCCCCCAACCCACACGGCTGTCTTGTAGTAGGCTTATCACCGAGGTCCCTTGACAAAACAACCATAGTTACGAACGAACTGCCTGAGTTCACGAAACTCTTGTGTTTCTTTGTCAAGAGGAACCTACCTGACTTCAACTTCACATCTATTGGAGTCCGTGTTGGAGGTAAATTGAATGCCCATAAGGCATGAACACAACCGGGATGAGCGCAGTTTTGTCGGGATCAGGCGTTAGACCTTGCTTGTTTTGGTATTCAAGTTTGGATGGGACTTGCTTTGAGGAATTCGACGGGGATTGATTCCGGGGGTAGTCACTGATCTGTCCTCTGGGCCCCGACTTTTCGATGCAAGGCTTCCCCACTGTGGATTGACAGGCCCATTAGATAGGAGGGATGCCCCAAGAATTAGTGTCTCCGTCTTCAGTCTTCGGAAGCCCGAAAACTTGTCCCCTGACGCGTGGGAAATGCTTGCAAGCTTAGGTTTCAACATCCCCGCTGTTCACCAAGTACCCTGCAATGCGGGCTTCGTCCTTGCCAAGTAGGAAGGAAAAACATCCCAAGAACTCACCAAAGAACCCTTGACTACTTCTTTGTCAACCTGCAAATGCCGACTCGCCGAAGCTGGCATGCCCTGAACGAACACTCGTTAAACCAAAACCCCCCAAACATTCCCGAAACCACCATCAGTCCAACCGCCGTCGTCTTCGTGGTCCCGTTGCTGTGGTGCCAACCGTAGTGAATCGGATGAACAAAGAGAAAGAAGAGAGTTAGGGCCTAAGGATACCACATACATATGAGGCGAAGCTGCGGTGTGTAACACGCCATTCCTGCCTCACACTTTCGCACTATGCCTTGCCTAGACTCTAGACCCTTGCTCACCGTGTTGCACTGTCTTTGCACTGTTCGCCTTTGCCTGCCTTGCCTTGCCTTGCCTCACCTGCTTTCCGCGCCTCTGCCTCACCTGGCGCACCTACTGCCTGTGCTTTCTCCGACCTGTAACTACCTTTGGTTTCTCACGCTGTCTCCCTGGACTTCCTGCTGGGGATCGGTTTCCACCCGTTTGTTTTACTTGTTTAATATCTTGTTCATGATCCTGGGATCCTTCTGAGTTACGGGAGAGCCACTAAAACCTTTGTCTCACTCGCCTGCGATCGCCATGGCTGCCAGCAGAACGTGAACAGCTGGAGATGGCAACTGCAGTTCGAGTCGAAGTCGGACACTCGGAGATGGCCCTCGATCGGAAGCCAGGCCTTGCCAGAAACCTAAAACCAAATGAAAAGCGCTGGGCCGGGTCGAAGAGAGAGGACGAAAGTGGAGGCTGACACTACACGGCACCAAGATACCGATGGTCGGAACACGACCTGTACTGGGACGCTGACCGTTGGCAGCCGACGTCATGTGGTGGACGCGAGCAGAACCTGAACAACCTGTGGACAAACTGCAGTCCGAGTCTAGGTCGGACCTCTGGTGACAGCCCTCGATCGGAAGCCAGGCCTTGCCAGAAACCTAAAACAAATAAACAGCTCTGGCTGAAGAGAGAGGACGGAAGTGGAGTGTGACACTATGCGGATGCCAAAATGCCTGTGCCATGCATGCCACCTGCGCTTGGATGCTGACAGCTGACGCTCTGCGGGGGATGAGAACATGCTTTGCCAGACGCCAAGCACCAGGAGAAGCGAGACTGGCGACTTCAGAAGGGAGACAATCACCCGTCGCTGGTTAGTCTGATGACAGCGCTGCCCGGAACGCGCACCCCTCGGAAAGAGTGCAGGACTTACTCGCATGGCATATGCAGATGAGTGGAGGCTGCCAGTAAGGACATAGGCAACTGCAGAGCTCCCTGAGACAGCCTTGCGAAACAACAATAAGGAGCGACAGCGCCTGAAAGCCGATGGTAGTGTTGTGTTCAGCTGGGAGCGTGGCGTAAAGAGCAACTATGGTTTAAGTCAGCTGTGGTGAGCCTTTAACAGGGTTGATCCTACTGAGTTGTTTGCTGTATTCACGCTGCGCCTGCCATGATTCCGAAGTTTTCAAGTACTTGGTCACGAGTCTACAGGGGTTGAGGTCAACTGTGGTGAGCCTTCATAACGGTTGCTCTGAGCTTTTTGTTTTCTGTTGCGGACAGAGACTCCTAATGTGACCTGACTGCTGTGCTTTCACTAAATTTGCGGGCCAGACAACCTAATCCATAATTCGTGACAAACAAAGCACAAAGAAATGTTTGAATTCAGCCTAACTCCCGAATTCAATCGCCTGCTGGACTGTGAACTGCAAAGCCGACTCCAGTGAAGAGGGCTTACAAGGGCTGGGGTTGTTGTTGGGGTTGAGTTTTTTGGTGTATGGGTATGCTGCCAAGGAACCTATTCGAGGAGTCGCACAGCTTGCTAGTGTGAACTGTCGCCCAAAGCAGACAATCTTGTAGATGTTGGGGGATGAACAACCCAACACGCTCGTGAGCAGATCAGTGGAGCCTGGTCACTACCCTTTTGGTCTTTGTCAATATCTTATCTTACTCTACCTCTGTGTGGGTTGATCTGGGCTCCATTGTGACTAGTTACCAACTAAGTCCCCGCGGAGCTGTCATTGGCGTGCCATGTGGGTGACAAAAGCTACTGCTACTGCTACTCCTACTCCTACTACTACTACTAAGTTACTACTACTACTACTGCTGCTACTACTACTACTACTGTTACTACTCCTACTGACGCTGCTACTACTACTACTACTAACTACTAACTACTAACTACTACTACTACTACTACTACTACTACTACTACTACTACTTCTCCTACTACTACTACTACTACTACTACTAGTAGT